>JBAJNP010000213.1:0-118546 GCA_036877545.1 Yasuhikotakia modesta | reverse complement strand
GGCCATAGGAAATAACATTTCTTAGAATTAAGGTACAATTAGGAATGTTTCGCTGGACGAATACATTAATTAATTGTTATTATTAGTTCTGCTTGATCAGATAAAACATCTATACATGTACATACTACGTAATTTGTATAATTGATTACAGTTAATTATACTTATTATTACCTTTGAGCTGAAGCTCATATTCCCTCGTTTCAGCGGAAGATAGTGTTTTAAACAACGCTTTCTAAACCGGCTGACACGCTACAATATTCATGATTTTACATAACATGCTACAATGCTCCTTCAATATATTTTTTATCTGCAATTGTTTTTTTATTAATATTTTTAAATGTGCTTAAAACTCTATAATACTTTTAATTCTGTTATTAAAAAAGTAACAAAAAACAAACACAAAAACTTGACAGCATCAGTTGAACTTTACAAGAAATACTATAACTTATACATTGTTAGGCTGAATAAAATCTGACCCAGACAGGTTGGGTAAGATGTCTGGTGTGGTACACTTTTTCCAGGCTAGTTTTGGTAATACTGACCAGACCAAAGGTGATTTCCCAGATATCTCAGATTTACACACATATTCTCTGCCACAGGCCACTGGTCAAACTCCACATCTGTATAATTTATGACGCACACACTGCAGTCTCTGTGTGTGTGTCTATACACTCAGCTTTTCACAGGGTCCAGTAAATAGCAACACAGCCACAATACTGAAATAAAGCAGGTGGACAAAGAAAAACAAAACATGTTACTTAATTTATACCATATTTTTATAACAACTGTGGTATTTGGCAATATATTAGAGAATTAAGAAAGAACACACGCAATAATTGTGAATAATTTGTCCATTCATACTCCCAGATTTCCCAGATTTTGAAGTCTCACCCTTCTCTTGGGGTTAGTTACTATGCTAGCCATCCAAATTGGAATATCAACATTGACATACACTAAGCATTAGCTGTTAAACCGATCTTTACGTTCACACTCAACATGTGCTAAAGAAACATTAGGGTCCATTTAAAAAGCACTTAAAGAAGTAAATCCCTCTTGGCAACATAAAGTTCAATTAAGCAAACAACCTCTTTGCTGGTTAAACTGCTCCATGCCTCACAACTGACCAATAAGGTTATAAAACCAGTGCTAAACACTAGCGAGAGGGGCATCACCTCTCCTGAAGTTCTTGTTCTGTTAGACCAAACAATAACAATAACCAATAACAAATTAAAGTGTAAAAGAGAGGAAGAAAGTTACTCTGTAAAATTGATAGGAGATTATGGCACCTTTTTAGTCCACATAGTGCCTTTACTGTTAATGTGAGCATTAGTGCAGAATGTCTCTCTGGACTGCTGCACTTCTCTAGCTTAATTATTAAGAGTGCTGCCTAATGAACTGCAGGATTAGTAAGGTGATAATCGTTGCCTTGGTAGGTGCATTAAGTGCGTTCCATGTGATTGCCTGAAAGAAAGAAAGAAAGAAAGAAAGACACTTACACTGAGACAGAATTATCTGAAAAACTTATCTGAAAATTATCTGAAAAACTGAAAGATAAATATCCTACAACCAGCAGATTGACATAACATTTCAAATCTAAATGTTGTATAAGCAGCTGCTGAACATCATTTGCCAAAAAATTTTTTTATCATCAATGATCATATCCTCTAAAATGTGCATCTGTGCTAAAAACACACACGCAATCTGTTTGCAATCAGAAATTACAGGTCAAGAATGAAATGCCAGACAACTATTTAATCTCTCCCATCCAATACTATGAAAGAAGACAAATGACTACATCATGTTATTCATAATCTGCTAACACCAGCCATACAGTCCTGTGCATGAGAACACTTTCAAACACGCGTGACCCAGTTCTGTCCAAAGTCTTTTAGACTTGGCTTTAATGTATGTGGTGTGTGTCTGTGTAAAGGCCAGTGTTTGCTGTGTGTTATACACACTCTGGGCTCTGTCAAAATAAGGGGCCCCTCTGCGTGGCTTGACATTTCAGCAGCCTGCTGTTGGACCCTCCTGCGATCTTTACAGATGCATGCACTCGCAACTTCCCACGATGCCGCTCTCTGTTTCCGCCCACCAGGGAAATGCTCTGGTCTCATTTACCCATGAACCTCAGCTTCCACAAGCCCTCATCCCCACCACCCGACATCTCTGCCACGGCCGATTGTATTTTTGATGTCCAGAGGGGCAGCACTCCGATTTATCATCTTTTAATATGACATCTCACATTTATCACTTGGGTGTTAAAACACGCAACAGCCATTGAAAATGAGCTTCATTAGCCGGATATTGTGGCTGTAAGTACACTGCTAATTAAATTCAAACAGATTCCACCGACCAGAGAGGCAATTATATTATATGCACACAACATGATGAAGTATTCCTTGCTCTGTTAAAGAGGCAGTGCAGCATGCAAATATTTGTGTGTCGCTGACCCCTCCAGTGGTCCGACAGAGCCAGCCGGTGTTTTCGATTGTGTTAATTTGGGTTTTTGAATAATATATCAGGGTTTTCTCTTTCACAGCCTGCTTGTGCAATTATGCACTGCTTGGGTCCTGACAATTACAGCCTGTGACAAGCACACCTTACTGTGTGTGGATTTTTAAAGTCTCATTGTTTAATCTTATCTTCAAGGCGCTTTGGGGACGGTAAGTGGAAAATTATAGTTATTCACTTTGATGTAATGAATTGTTTTAAGCTGTAAGTGCTGCTGAATTCCCACCTATCTGTGAAGTCAGAACATCCTTAGGTCACATTTAGAAACGGATCTTGGAAACATTAGCAAAAATGTGGCTTAATTGAAGCCTGAGAAGTGAATATAAGCCTTAAATAAAGATCGGATCCCACACAGAATCAAAAGTCCCATAAAACAAAAATAGTGGAGCAATTAAAAGCTCTGCTTTGCTTTCTTTTCTCCTCTTACAGCACTTTTGACAGGAGCTTAATGTGTTTTCCACAGCGGAGGGCCCCAGGAATGTGCAGGCTGGGCCCTGGGTAAAGGAGCGGAGCAGGACCAGGATGGCCACAGATGTCACGCCACGGCCTCTCTGTCTCTTTTTCCAGTCCATTGAGCTTGTTACAGCCGCTATCCACAGTCACCCTGCCTCCACATCCTCTCTTGAACACGGCTCTCTCCGTGTGAGGTGGGAGACTGGGAGGCCACTGGAAATGGGTTGTGAAAAAGGGCTCCCAGGGGTCACGTGGAGACTGAAGGGAAAGAGAAAAGAGAACAACCCAGCACACCTGCAGGACAACCAGGCGCATGCTGGCTGGCTGCAGGGGCCTGTGCTCTGGCCCGTCTTGTGGATTGGTGGTCCAATTGTCATGCACTTTTGCCCCATTCCTACCCACGCCTTTCTCATCCTGCTTCTCGTTCATCTGCACCAGACACCCCCCAAAATCAACAGCACCTCTTGGGCACAGCCTCCCATTAAAGACATCTGTGCATAGGCGATGAGCAGATAAATCATTTTTGCAGAACAATTTTGATAAATGAGCTGTTCGCTTTGGAGTACCTGTGCTTCTGCGTTTCTTTACCCTAGTGGTCTATGGTTTCTGTTTCCAACATGCTGCAGGCTTATTTTAAACCCATGTACACACACACACACACACACACACACAGACATACGTACATGCCAAACCCACCTCCTGCCAACAGCAAAAGTAAAGGAAGTTGGAAAGATTTTTAAATAAAGGAATGTTTTGAAGCAAGTATTGTGTTGTGCTAAGATTGTCATAAACATATGTTTTATATATAACATATTTGCTCAATCATGTATATCTAAAATAATTTTTTTAATTTTGTTTGTTTCTTTCTAATGTGTCACACACAGCATGCTGGCCATTTACAATGTAGAAATACATTTACTAAAATGGTTACTTCAGTGTCTAAACATAATAGGCCCAGAAAAATTATGAACCAGATAGAATTACAGTGTCATTTAAACTGAAAAAAGGTTGATAATCAATGTCATTTAATCACCATTAAATCACATTCACAATGAGACACATTATCAAAAGAACTTAAGAACAAGATACTTTACAACACCAAGATTAGAAACTGAAAATTAAACAATGAAAAATTGTTCACCTAGACAAATTCTGTTAGTCTAAAGGTTTTCAGGGCTTTGAAGAAAAAGCCAGCACAGTCATTTAATGAAAGCTGATGGCACACTTATGCATTTTAAATGACTGCTTTTTTCACCAGTTCAATTATCTGGGACAATATAACAATCATAAAATAAATTAGGCTTTGCACTTGAGGGAATTCATGAGGTATCTTTGATGTAATAAAATCAAACAAATATCTAATTAACCATAACCATTATATTATGGTTTACAGTTTTTATTAATCGCTGTTAATGGAATAAATCATTAAGCACAACTCAAAGTAGAGATGCACTTACACAAATTAAACAAGATTTTATGAACAGCAGTGTGTTAGAGTGAGGTGTCTGAAGGCCATCAGGGGTCCTTTGTATGTGCTGTGCTGCTTGACATGTTGCTTTCAACACAAGTCTCCAGACAATCGTAGATTCAGTTCATTTAGTTTTTTTACTATCATATACAAAGACAGAATATTAAAATTCAGTTGGATTACAGGAGCTCGTTTTTCCAGGTGTCTCATTTCAGATTTCAATAAGAACAATTAATTGGCCAGGTAGTCTTAAATCCAAGTGTAGCTCAGCAGATAAACAATGAATAAATTAATGAAATATGAACATGATAGATTTATTAAGGACTGCATATTGGTTGAAGAGAGCTGGTGTCACTTACAGTAGACACACCCACATACCTGCACACACACATCTGGGTTTCTGAAAACAGAAAGATGTTAAAAGCATTAAAGCAAATGAACATTATGAGGAATACAAATGCAGATCAATATGAGTTCACAACTCAATGTTTACTTGATTTCTTTCTAAACACACAGGATGCTCTTCTGACAATCTCAGATCATGCTGTGATCAAATGGATTATTAGGATTCATATTGAGTTCATTTAGCAGAATCGCAATGTAACAAATTGGAGTAATGGAAGCGAGTGTGAGAGGCAGTAATGTGTAAATTTGCAGTAATTTGTAAATTTTACATATGTATATGTATTCTTAATTATTAGTATTTTGTAAATATGAAATATATTGTAAGTTCTATAATATATGTATATAATGTATTATTCTATGACACATTCTAAACATTAATATTTTACTGATGGTATAAGATTTCTAATCTTAATTAGACTATTAGTTTGTCTTTAAAGGAATCCTCTTCCTTTATCTTTTGATCAGAACCTAAAATAATTTATAGAATATCCCTTGAACTTATTACCAAAAAACCCACCATATTTAATTTCTCGTACCCAGGAATATAACCCATATTTCTAAACGAAACAAACAAACTCTGTGTTTATTACAAATCTGTATGTAATTAAATTGCCCTTTTCTCCCCGGAATCATCTTTGGGCCCTGTTGTGTATCTAACCAGTCTGTGGCAGCAAGCATACTCATAGTGTGTGCAGTGTGCACAACAGACAGCAAGTGAGCAGTCTGATTCTGTAAACTCTCTTCACCAGAGGCCTGTGGTTTGTTGTCCTACGCTATATGCTAATGGCATCATAATGTTATTTAGATCAATCAATCCTCCTGAGTCCTGCTGCATGGCTGGAGCTGTGCGGTAAGGTCAAGAGCAGCAGGGGGGAGGGGTGGTTTTGAATGTGCACAACATTGCTACAGTGCTAAGCAGCCCCCAGGAGGTGCAAGCTCTCTCACTTTAGCTCTCTCTTTATCTGCCTGTCTCTCTCTCTTTCTCTTACCTGCTCTTCTGCATCTTCGCCCGATTGGCCTTTGCATCTCTGTCAAATCAGGAGTGATACGAGCTCCCCCAAAGACTCAGTGACCAGTGACACAAGGCAAGAAAAAAAAAAGCAAGGCATGCTGGGAGCTTTCAAGTGTTTTGATCATACTCACAATTTACACCAGTCATTACTGTATGTATGTGTTTACATAACAAAAATTCTAAAAAAAAACACCATTTATTTTGCTTTTCGAATATACAGCAACATTTTAAGGCAGGCATATTGTAATAATAAATACAGATAATAAACACAGTTAGTAATAAATACAGTCATGCAATAATAGTTTCAGAATATTTCAATCTAACATATCTAGTTTCAATAGTTTTCAATACATAACAAAAAGAAAGAAAGAAAGAAAGAAAGAAAGAAAGAGAAAGAGAAAGAAAGAAAGAAAGATAAAGGCTTCTTGTAATAGGTTTAGTAGTAAGAAAACATTTCCTCAACTAGAGGTCTTATCTTTGGCTTGATAATTTACATATAATGACTCTCCTTATAAGAATGGATTGGTGTTAAAATATTACAATCAATATTCATTAGCGCTGAAATGTACATGTTAGTATCCTCTGCTAACATTAGCATAGCATCATAAATAATTTGTGCACAAAACAAAAAACTTTTTTCCTATTTGTTCCATTTGTCTTGTGCAGTAAAAGCCTCTTGTTTCTCACAAAATCTCACACAGGAATTAATTTCGCAGTTGCTAATGGTGTTAGAATTACAGGCATTAATTCACAACACGTAACATATGGACCTGGTCACTTAGACAGGTGTCAGCAATTTAGAACATCTAGTCCCTATTTTTCATACTCTGCAGGGCTGAAATCAGGACAGCAAGGAGATCGCTTCACATTTTTTAATGAAAGTGTAATGATTTAAATGTAGATCATGAGGTTATCATAGAGATTTACAGAGGTAAGCTTGCGAGATTCCAACTCATCTCTACGATTCATACAGCCATCAGGTTAAAATGCAGACAAAACTCCTTCCACTTACATATCACAGATTGTGTCCAAACATAAGCACACAAACACACTCCACAGATTTTCACGACAAACCAAATGTATACACACACTCAAAACACACAAAAACTCCATCAGCCTCCCGGGAGGCCCATACGAGTTCTCAGTACTATCCCGTCTCCCTTGACGATTCAGTTCACCAGGTGTTGTCTGCAACAGGCAATTAGTAGAATAGGTGTACCTGTCAATCACAGGGGCTGGAAGATTAGCTGCTTGCCCGTAATTAGCGGGTTAGAGGCTTCTTGGCCCAAAGGATAAAGGCTTTGCCAATAATGGGCCCTGGGGTATTAATTACTGAAGGTCGAAGCTGCAGTAAAGGCCAGGATCTTAGCAGTAGAGCACGTACGATGATTGTTTAAATTTCAAAAATAATACTGGTCTGACAGTTGTTAGTGTCCCAGGGGGTTGTGGGTACAAGGTAGCCGAGGTAATTAGTTTGAAGAGAAAAGGGCATGGTTGCAGGCGTGTTTGTGAAGAGTGCGGGAGGGTAGATAGAGAGAAAGGATGAACGAGAGCGATAGCAGGAAGAAAAATTAAATAAGACAATAGAACAACAGAACGGCAAAGCAAAAGTAGCATCACATCTCCAGCCCATCTTAAACTGGCTGTCCACCCTGTGGTCTCTCTCAACACTTCCCTTACGGGTGTCGTTGCCATGGCTGCCATCCCACAGCGTGGCACGGGGGTGTGCGTACCTCTGCGCATGTGTGCGGGTAGGTGGACAGACAGGCAGG
Organism: Yasuhikotakia modesta; assembly: GCA_036877545.1. Classification (NCBI taxonomy): domain Eukaryota; kingdom Metazoa; phylum Chordata; class Actinopteri; order Cypriniformes; family Botiidae; genus Yasuhikotakia; species Yasuhikotakia modesta. Next base: position 110,925 of record JBAJNP010000213.1, on the reverse strand, counting down.
GGGTAAAGGGGTCTTATTAAAGTCCTAAAGATGAACTGACAGATGCTGAGAGGTGAGGAAAACAAAAGAAGCCACTCACCTCGTGACGGCGGCCGCCGAGCGGCAGATGCCAGGGAAAACAGTGGTGGAGGGGTTCAGCCAGAGTTCATTCGGAGGAGAAGTGATGAAGTGGACCTGCCACCGACTTACTGGGCCCTGGAGGCCCCTGGGGCCGGCCATGTTCTTGCCTCATCGTAACAGCATTAAAACCCCAAGAACCCCGCTATCGCCACGGCCACATTTCACAGACCTCCTGTGGTGGCCGGCACTGCAGCTGACGGGCAGCCGCAGCTCTGTACACATGTCAACATGTAAACACACTCACAGCATTCTCTCTCTCACTCCTCTTGGCTGTTCTACCCGGCCATAGATGAGCTGTCCGCTCCATGCTGCTCTAGATTAATGCACCGGCCCGGGCCCAATAACGTGCGTGAGCATAATGGGGGAAAAAAGAATGGGGGAAATCTCCCGATTTCAATATCCTACTTGGTCTCTCGCCAGGTCACAATAGGACTCTTCGACACACTCGTACCCTGGCAGGAAACTGTAAAGCAGTTACTGTAAAGACTAAGGCTGACTTTATCCACCTGAGGAAAGTCTTCTAGTTCTGGCAAACAAACAAGAAACGGATTGATGGAGGAAGACAGAAAAACAGCGATAGATAAAACCTGAACAGGGACAAATTTTATTCACAATGGCCTCCGCCAAAGCTGCACTTGCTGAGGGAGAGAGGATAGTCTGTTCATAGTTATCAAACATAAAAAATGCATCAAACTTGCCAAAAGCAGGGGTAGATGAACCTGTTGAAGCCGGTTCTGCACCCAGAAATCGTGAGTGGGCTGGAAAGCCTTGAAGTTCAGCCTGAGACAGCTGAAGACATCCTCAGAGCCAGCAGAGGGCAGCGTAGCTTCCACTGGTTCAGAGAGCAGGTCTTTAATAAATCTGTGCTCATGGAAAACTCTGCACCTGTGAACGAACACAAGGTCTGATCTGAGAGGGGCCATCCTGTACACAGTAAACATGTCACTGGGCCTGGCCCTCACAGAGCAGATTACTTATACAATTAGACTGCAACCGTAAATCAACATAAGGCAGGTTTTTGTGCACATTTTCAGCAGTAGCCTGACAAAATGCCCTCCTCTTGTTTTGGAGACAGAATCAAAGATAGAATGAAGTGACAAATGTTTTTTAGTAAAAAATGTTTTTTAACTATATAGACCATCATGTTAATCATGAAACACGTTCAGATCACATTTACCCTCAAATCAAGACAAATCATGTTGCAAAAAGAAAATAGGGTGAATTGTGGCATTGTTTTCATAACCAAGCAAATTCTACCAAATTCTGAGGACTGTTTTTTTGTGATTATCATTAAGATTGTTATGGTTTAGTCACATTGTTAAATTACAAAATTAAATTTATTACCCGTCTTCTTTTTTGAATATGACCTGAATATGTTACTGACTGATTTTGTGAGAAGTACTGAATACAATGTCTAATAAAGAACCACTGTTGAACCACAGCCTGTTTTTGGCGTATGCTTTAGTTCAGACAGGCAAAGAAAAACAGATACATTAATAATGCAGTGCTCATTACATCACCTTATCACACTCAGAGAAACTACAGTGCAGTATCAGGAAGGTAAAACATTAGCTGACATTTGAAATCTTTAAACTAATGTTTTTCACAGAGAGCATAAGTGAGTGTTACCCAGCATTCCCAGCAGTCCTGTGTGACAGAGATTAAAGAAGAGTAAACAAAATGCTCTGCTGATCTCTCCTTTTCTCTCTGAAACAGGTTATTACACTGACACCTGTGCGTAACATGTGGAACCTAATGTCTTTTCATTTACCATTTGCTTCCTCTTAAACACGCCACCGCTGTGGGTGCTGCGTGTCTGGTGTAAAAGACGCCTGGGGAACACCAGCTGTGGATTTACAGTCAGACAAGCAGTCGTCCAGAAATATGCTGTAAAGGGCCGGTTGCTGATAAGAGAAAATCGCTTCTTTCTCTGGTTTGATACTGTTTAACAGAGGAGGGAAACTGAACAGGTGTGATGTTTGGGGACAGAAGGCATTGTTGCAGAGACTGAACTAATGTCTACATCTGTGGAAATGAATGTTAAAGCATGCAATATTTTCTTTTTAGGTGTTCATATTTACATATAAAATAATAAAAATTGAGATGACCACAGCATATATTGAGATCAGAAGAAATAAAAACATTTAAGTTGCAAGCATCCATATTCTTTTGTCATATTTGAAACAGTTTCAATATCAGATTCTCTCAAGCATATACCCACAGGACAAACTTTCCCCACCCTCTTTTGTGGTTGTCACGGCAGCCAGTCGTCTAGGTGAGGCCCAAACCTTGGCACATCATGGAGCCCTGACTCTGGTTTTGATTCAGTCACCTGGCCAGCTTAAGTTCATTGCAAGCCCACACTAATCGCCAGCAGAGACTTCCTTTTCATTCTTCCTGCAGCCTACTGGTTTTCACATGCTGATTACATTCCTACACCCTCTCTTGTTCCGTTCCGGGAAAATTTAGACCGGCGAATGTGTGCGACTTCTTCCCACAGGTTTCCCACTTTGATCCAACACGACTCATATGTTTCCTCTAATTAAGAGGGATTTTATTTGCCTTTCTTCAATAAAAAAAGAGAAAGTTTGGTTTTTGTTCATGCTTTTACCATGTTTATTTTTCCTTCATTTCAAAACCCAAGACGATCTGGATTCCGGCTCTCGTCTGAAAAAGCAAAAACACATTAGAGATAATGAGGGTAAAATTGGAGTTCTTCCACCTCAAATCTTAAAGTAACGCTGGAAAAAAATCTGTGAAACTTAGCTAGATAGAGTGAAACATTGTAAAAGTGCTAAATCTTTGTCTCTCCCTCTCCGCCCATGCCTGGTTGGACAGGGCCCAGGGCCATTAGCAGGCATCAATTTTGGCTGGTGTTGGCTGGAGTTAATAGTGTGTCTCCAGTCCATCAGGTCAGTTTGCCGGGTGGCACAGGGCTAAGTTGTCCTCGGTGGCCCCTAATGGTTTATGGAGAGCCGCCTGCACTAAGCACCGCTCCGTCAACCCACGGTTCCAACACCCTTCCTCGATCAATGACACAAAAGACCTCTCAGTTCTACATTTTTCCAGATCTGCACACATAGAGGATATCCTGATAGTTAATCCCTTTGGTTTCAGAAATAGTTTTACTTAAACCTACTGACCAAATAAGAGCCTAGGCAGGGGATTTTAAGTAATCTAACTTTAAGTACAACTTGTGTTACGGTGAATCATTATTTCCGAGTAACACTTAAGTGGCTAGATGACTCAAATCTATATTTTGGAAACTATTCTCTGTAGCAATTAGTCATTTGGCTGAGACCTCTATCCATTTTTGATAGAGCAGGCTCAGACTTGTGCATATTTTTTGTTTACTTATCAAAAAGTATTAGAAATATATTGTGTGCAGCTGTTTAATGTTAAATGTAGCTTATTGATAGTAACTAGTTAAATTTAGAAAGAAACAGGAAATCAGGTAAACAATCTAGATAAAAGCAAGATCATCTTCACAATTAAACACAAAAAAGAAAATCTTTTCTTGGTTTAAAAAGCTGCAATGCATGTGAAAATCAGTGTGTAAAATGGCAACAATCACACAGCGTGATCAGTGTGTAAATCTGCAGTTGTCCATACACTTAAAAGCAGTAATATTTGATGACACACACATTTTTTATGTTTAAGACTAGTTAAACAAGTGGCTGTAAAACATGTAAATGTGAATCTGATGTAAAATCAGCCATATTTTCCCTAACAGAATTATTACCTGGGGTTAGCGTGTCATCATTTGTGGTAAAGCAATATGCATCCTAAAATCCTAAAAGCCCCCTGGAGTTACTATTCCATTATTTTGATTTAGTATTCCACGTATCCACAGAGAGGACAATGGGATTACTACTACGGCCTTGAGTATCTTGTAAAGGCTCAGATGGATGTCAGACTTTCCACACACTATCTAAAAACACTACACAGGTAGTCTATAGCACAGCTAGTGTATTAACATGCTGATTGGTCCAGGGGAATAAGGAAGGAAGAAACAGATGTATGCCTCCAGTCAGCAGTATTCTCAAGGACACTGTGTTTTTATAAAGGTGCACGGCCTATGGGTAACATAACCTAAATTTGACACTTAGCCAACAGCTTTTTTTGTATGTAGGTCTGTCCAAATTAAACACAATCCTTCACCTTTTTCTTTAGTTGTAGAGGATAAGGAAAAACAAGAGAAGGTCTTGGAGTCAGCAAGGTCAGGTTTGGTTTAAGGTCCTCCAGCAAGCACTGAAAATTGGACTCTCAAAAAAACAACACCTTCAGATTAATGTTGGTACATTAACTGTTTTTGTTGCAGAGAATGGTAGTTAACCATCACCAGCCAACTGCTGGTCACACCAACTCGGATGGTCAACCTTATTCTCTGAATATGGTGCTTGGTCAGCCATTTCCCAAAACAAAGTTACTGTTATAATTCAGCTGTCTTTTCAATCTCATCTTTGACAATTAATAAAGAGCCAGTCACCTTCCTGCCTAAGCATTTGATTAAGACATTGTTTAGATTTTCTCTCTCTCTCTCTCTCTCTCTCTCTCTCTCTCTCTCACACACACACACACACATACACACACACACACACACACACACAAACACACACTCTTCTACTTACTCTTCTGCTCACTCTGGAGAATACAGATTGTGAAGCTGCTCTGAAAAGCTAAAACAAAACAAACACACTACATGCATAAGTAAGGTTATTGAGTTCTATTGTCTTTGACAAGTGATATTCTGAATATTCAACATACAGCTCTTGGTTTTCTAGCCTCTGGTCCCAGATATGAATGTTAATATTGATAAAGGCAGAGGCCGTATTCTTCTCAATTCTGTACCTCAATTCAATACCTCAATTCTGCCACAGGTTTGTTTCTGGACTGTTATACAAAAACAATCTCTCCGAGAAAGGGAAGCAAACGCTGTTACCTGGGCCCCTGAGCTCTGTGCTCAACAGTTGTGGCCCTTCTCTTTTACATATAAACACCCAGAGGAACAGTGACTGGAATTGTTTGTTATAAAACATGTACATTTTCACTTCATGAACCCATGGGCAGTGCAGCCGACATGACTGTTGCAAACATGCAATGATAATAGGCTGATGAAATCTCATATGCTAACACTAAAACTGCAGACAGCAGCCCAGCATACTGTATGTATCAGTACAAGTGCTGTTTATGAATAGAGTCTTTTCATTAATCTGACTGCCTGAGAACACAGGACATTAAATCTGCATGCAGAGAGAGACAGAGGGTGAGATGGGTGGATTAGCTGCAAAACGCCCTAAAGGAAGTGGGGTGTACTGAACTGGAACAAACCTGTCTCCAGCCTGAGGGTGAGAAGCATGTGTAACAGAGCAAACACAAAGTTGCTCTACGAGAACCACCTTTACCTCTCAAAACACTCCACCAGCTCACCTGTGCAGGAAACAATAGCTGAAAAATCTGAATCACTGCAGTCTCATTACAAATGTTTAAGTGTAATGTATCACACATTGCTATTTTCATTAAATATAATGTGTAAATTAACTCCCTTCTTTAAGATGGAACAGGAATGCATTTTTGAGGCATATTTAATAACTCAATTTCCTTACATCACTTGCTTGCAATGCCATATAAGCCAAATGTGCATTTCCTTATGTGGCATTGTGTAGTATATATAAACAGTTCTCACTGTTTCATTTAACATATGGAACAAAGAAGTGTGCAACTTTCTTTGAAAAACACTTGGTAACAGATTACCCCCAAGACTGCTTAAACTGGAGTGTGTTAGGTAAAAAAGAAATGACTGACAAATAAATATATTGCTAGTGCAAATAAGAAGATTATCACTCAGTGTTGTTTATGACCTAATTTCGAAGACAAACATGGAGAAGGACTTCCAAACCGACATGATATGTGACATTCAAACATTTTGATGGAACTATCATCCTACTTTTTATTGCCCAAACCCGGCAAAAGGCCTCAGAGAGATTTCTATCACAGAAAGTGACATGCTATATTATCTCTGAGCATGACAGCATCATAAAGTAACAGAGGACGACTACCATCTGGATATGAAATTAAGCTTTTATGGCTGGTGTGTGGTGTTGAAGCATACCATATTTCGGGAGATGGTACAGGGCAAGGCATTGCTTTGGAACTTGTGTCCCACAGCACATCAGAAATCTGCCCTTCTGAGAGATATATATACAGCCTGATACATCAAATCCTGCTTGGGCTTCAGTATTGACTTACAGCTGAAGACTGTCATTCTCTGCTACTAGAAGCACCAAGACCATTGCAAATAAAATACAAACAGAGAGTCCCGCCCCCAAATTCACACCATTGGTTGAGTCAGTTGATATAACAAGTTAATCAATAAAGAGAGTAACATAAAAAATGCCACAAACTGTAGCAACAGTGTTTATAATTTTCAGAAAATTGAACTTTGAATGGATTACTTTGGATAAACTGTGAAATAACATACTCTAAGTATAAGTTATAACAGTTTGGGAAACATGAATTCTACAATAATCATTAGGCCATTAGGTTACTCTAAATCATGAGGAACATGCTTGAGTGAGCGACTGGTTGCATTTAAACCCAAGTAAATCATTAAAGCATAGAATTTTACATATGGGACTCAAGTTTGCAGTGACTAGCAGAGGGATGATGTAGCATACATTTACACGCTAAAAAATCAGTGCCAGTATCTGTCAACTGAAAGGTTGTAGGATTTAGCAGCAGACAGGGGAGTGTATCATTGTGATGTCATTGACACTTAACCTTACATCACTCCAGACATAGGAACATAGGAAGTGGCTTTAGATAAAGCGGCAGCTAAATAAATAATTAGCAGACCTGTGTGAAATCTGCCCCCACAGAAAACTCAGATTTCTGCAGAATTGGAACAGACATTGTAAAAAAAGCTCTACATATCCTCCTGACACTGCACATTAGACTGTTTATCTAAATATCTTGACTAATCTACTGTAAATATGCTTTTAACATACCTATAAACATTTTGTAATCTCAGCTCTCACTTTATCATTCTGAACATCCTTCACAGAATTACACATATTTCCCAAAATTATACAGTAAAATAAAAGTTTTTAATTGATATTGACTTCTGAAATTGAAACTCTGCACATGCAAATTCACTAAACCTCTTCAACGAACAGCCTGCAGCATCTGATCCGAACATCCAAAATTAGAATTAGTTTAAATAAACAGAGCTTATAAAATACAGTAGGTTTGGCATGTGAAATTGTTGCATCATTGTTACAGACATAACATCAGTGATGGGGTGAGCAAAGGCAATGTTAGGCTTGTCATATGAGCATATTGGATGGGGCGAAGTGATATGATGAAAAAAATGTGCTGCTGGTTTGAGCTACTGCATTCAACTGGCAATACTACAAAAGTGAGCAAGAGGGAACTTCTGTTTGATTTGCTGACCTGTATGAATGATATAGTGTAATCCAGGGGAGGTTTGGATAAATCATCCTGATGGTCTGACTGCGGTTATGAAAGAGAGCCGGAAAACCTCCACTTCCTGTATGACACACTCTCCATTTCCTGTCTGCACACATTTTTCACACAGAGGGTGGCGAAGCCGGACAGCACTGAGACACTTACAGAGCTAAAACAACATCCTGAAGGAGGAGGTTACAGGACCCTAAAGCCAGTGGGGTTCAGTGCCTAGGGAATACCTGTCAAAGCAGTGTTAAAAAGAACAGGCAGAGGGAAACACCCCTCCTGTCGGTCGCTGAGTTTTAAATAATCCTGCAAATATTTAAACCTCCAAAAGCGCCCACCAGAAGGTAAATGATGCCCACCCAGGTAGATTTTGTTACAGGAGTGTCAAAAAGTAGATTGTTGAAACTGTGGATATTGTAATAACACAAAGTAACAGATTATAAATTTGTTCACATAAAAGCTATTAAAAGATACTGTTGTCACAGAACCCTCCAAGCACCAGAGCAACTGTTTATGGCATACTGTAACTTTCATTCAAATAGCTTTGATGTTTTAGATGTCATGCTTTAAGAACGTCATCACCTGTCTTATTGAGGGTCTTTGAGTGGTACTATTCTCTCACTCTGTATTGTTGTATCATTATGAGGTCAAGTCACGCAGTCCTGCTGTAGTCACTAGCATCCATTTCTGTAAATTCCCTAATTTGTGCTTTGTAATGGCTCCTCACATAGAAATAAAGCAATACTCTCCCTACCTGTCACAGGGGTGGGCATCTTTGCTTAGCCCTCAGCACAACAACATTAGGAGGGGTTAATCTGCACAAGCTCTGTCACATGAATGCTTATACACAGAGTTAATAAGACTAAACCATTATTAGCCCACCTCCAAAACATTCACCATAATAATGCCGCCGCCTGTCAATCATCAGGACAATTAAATTGTTTAATGAATAAATTTACATAGATAATGATGTGGCTGTACAAAACATCTGGTTTCTGCAGTTTAATGACATACCTGGCATCAGACGCCCATATGGAATGCTAAAGAAAATGCTGTATTGATGCTAACTCAATGAAAGTATCACTAAGAGTGATCTGGGCTTTTCGACAGAGATGAAATCACTTAGTAAGAATGATCCTGGCATGTTACAAGCTTTCCAGATAATTGCTTCAGGAGAAGCCGGTCCTGCGCCTCTTGCAACTCCGCGAAAAGGAGAGGCCTGCCCGAGAAGTCACAGTTATTTCCTCACTGCATTTCAATATCGCTAAGACATCAGGAATTTTGAGACGGCACCAAATTAAATGCAAATTGGCTCAGTGATGCTATCACAGCTGCCCGAACTGTTTCTTACAATCTTTATGTGCTGTTTTTACAATTAAGATGAACAATTGCCACTACATTGCTAATTTCTTCTGCACGAACACTCAGAGCTGCCAAGATATACATTTGAAACTGATGGGCTTAGAACAGGTTTTAATCATGCTGGAGGAGCCACACAAATGTAGACATCAGTACAGTCACTACAAATCACAAACTCACCATTTCATTACAAACATATGCCTATTTAAACATACATGCTGTTGGAGTAAATGTAACCAGATCTTCTGTGGCTAAGGTAGTTTTTTTCTTTGAATGAAAATCCACATTTTCATTTTTGACTTCTTGCAGGCATGATGAATTTTAAAAAGTTTCATGGTCACTTTAAACTATCACAATTACCTTGAACCACAAATCTAATTCATTGTGCCTGTCAGACATTACAAGACATCAGTCAAATGGTCTTCATATCTAGGACTCTTAGCTGTAACAGTAATATTCAGACACACTGTCAAGTATCCCCTTGGTTTCTAAATATTTACACCACCTGCACCGTTGAAGATTTTTTAAACCAAAAAGTTGACAAAAAAACGTTTGATCTGTAATACTTCTGCTATTTTAGCATCAATCAGTTATGATTATAATTAATGCCCTAGATGACATAAGGGGAATATATCCTCCATCTGAATAAATAAATATTATGAGCTTTCCTAGCTGCCAAACTTTTCGGCCAAAGACTTGACATGAGAAACAGGGTCCGGAACTGATGTTTGTGTTCCTGTTTAGTCCAAAAATCATCCACTGTAGAATTTTCTTGAACATCTGTCATTCAGCTTGGAGGGCCACATGAGATTACAAAGCGATTTATTAATCAGTAGATTTATTATTACATTCTTTCACATCCCTGCTGCCCAAGACCCATCGCCAGCTCAGAGTTAAAGGTCTTTTCCTCCTCATGAGGATTTTAAAGGACAGCAAACATCTCTCCCCTGAGGAGCATGTTTAGAAATGCAAACACGACATGGCTATAGAAATGTGAAAGTCCTCTTTAGCAAGACAATTTCAACAGAACCAGGAATAGTTACTGATTAAAATACACACAGAGAGAGAATAAGAAAGATTGAGAGAGCAATAGACAGCAATAGAGACTTGGTAATCATACACTTAATTGTATTTCTTTTAAAACACATTAAGTTTAGCAGCGAGGTAGAGAGGCTTGGGGAAAAGGGGAGCTGGATTAAGCAGCTGCAAGGGAGGGGCCCTCATTAATGTTGTTATTATGTTTGGTACATGTTTGTTTGAAGATCCTTGTGTGCTCTGTGTTGACATATTGAGAATCTTGCCTTGAGGGACCTTTTACACGCAGCCGGCCGTACTCACACTCAAAGGCTCATTGTTACTGCCCACGCCAGGGTAAAAGAGGTCTGTAGCTTTCGTCTGAAATCCTTCCACTGCCCAGGACCCCAGGGAAAATGCTGATTCTATCTACAAACAAGAGAAAGGTACTCTATTTAATAGAATTACAGTACAAAGCATTATTGATGGCTTTAGTCAGCCAAGTAAATGATTTTAATCAAGTACAGTATTTTTATCAAGTACAGCAAGTACAGTATTTGTTAGCTGTGTTATCAAAAACTACACCACAATCTTTTCAATTACTCAAAATTAATCAAAATGATTTAGTTTCTCTGATGCCAATTCCCAATTCTGATTGGTAGTTTAAGTTTAAAAAACTGAGGATACCCTCATGGGTCCCGAGCACTTGTGCCTTCATGGCAGAACTTCTGAGGGGTAAAAAATGAGTTTATGGTTTCGGAAATACATTCTGAACAAGGAGGGTCTCCAAAATAGACAAAAGCAAATTTGCCAAGAGCAAGGAGTGGTTGGAATGTCCTTGTTTTTTTAGCGTGGGTTAAATAAAGTGAGGTTGTCTGGCTAGTGTCCACCAAACCCACACATTCTCCTCTGAGTGTACTCATGCTCGGCACACACACAAACATATAAACACACACACAGAGGTCTGCATTGTCTACACAAGTACACTTCTAAAACTTAGACACACCTCAGTACCACTGACCCAACCTCAGTTCATCAAAAACACATGACATCAACAGCTGTTGAGACACAGAAAACCCCCTTTTCAATCAATGAAATGTTCATCATATCAATACTTGTTTTCTGTGCAGGTATTCATACACAGTAAGCTGCAACATGAAACTTTACCACTAACTTTAAAACTGTACCACTAACCAGATTACACACCAAATAACACCAGATTACAGTACCTACAACAGATTACAGTATTACAGCAAAATTACAGTAATAACCTTAAAGATCTTAATCTTTAATCTTCAAATTTTAATTTAATAAACAGCCCCTGCTATGACATGTATCCACTCTATATGCTCAGAAAATTCACATTTTTCACACACTAATCCCCTAATCATCCATCATACAATCAACACTATTATTTTACAAAACTGTTTTATCAGGGCCATTTTTGGACGGCTCTAGAGCCTCATAAAATGAGGCTTTATTTCTCCCTGTACTGTAATGTTCCTGTAACTCAACTGACAGAGCATTGCATTAGCAGTGCAAATGTTATGGTTTGATTCCCAGGGAACACACATACTGATAAAATGTAAACACTGAATGCACTGTAAGTTATTTTGAATAAAAGCAGCTGCTAAATGCTTAAATGTAAATGATGTCACAGCTAACAGAACTGGCGGTACAGTAGTCTGTGTTCAGTGCCCTGTGTATTTAGCTGTTACAGACATTCTTGGGCCATTCAAACAGAGTGATGCTAACAGTACCACAGAATTTAACATTTTGTGGAAAAATGCTTTCAAATGACTTTCTGAACATTGAACTGGGATGAAAAAGACAGACTTAGCAAAGGCAAACATCACTTTAAAAGTGTTATTGTAATAAATTAATCGACTCGTCAACCTTTCATTGCTGTTCTCAAGTGTGTAGCCTTCACCAAGGACAACAAGGACCACAGTCAGGTGCCACCTGGACACATCAAAAACCTTCACCACGATAACAGACAGATTCTGCAAAGACAGGAAAGCGCGACGCACAAGATGTCGTTTCCTCTAAAATAAGGGGGTTGTGCGTTTTCGCACTCCATGAATGCATTGCAGCGTGGCTCGGCGGGCTGTTAATCTGTTTGCACATTTGCAGCGCTAACAATGTGTTGACAACATGCTGACATCACACAGATGTCAGACGCATCTGCCTCTTCTGGCCCATGAATATTAATGCAAAGCGCTTTGTCTCCTCCCGTTTACAGCAGGCCCTCACTTTCTGTCTGCACTCATTTACACATGTTTGCTTTCGTCTGTGCTGCTCTTTTCTATATTCACTTTCTCTTCTCTCTCCCCTCTCATCTTATTGTTTGATCAAGCGATACACTTTTCCTTCTCTGTGTGCTGGAAACACTTGCTATAATTGGGGAATGTTTCACCTCTGCACTAGCGAAGGTGTAATTTCTGTTGATTTGTTCAAGAAAAACTATTCAGAAACGTAACACCAGCAGTAAAACCCTCGGCTGTGATAATATTTATGATCTCAGGATTGTGAAGTGAGAAGGTTTTTTAATTTAAATATTTTTTAATTACAGTAATGACAAAATTAAATTAAGCTTATTTTTGTTTTATTATATTATTTTCCTGAGCTGATAAAACAATGGCATATGCGATAAACAAAACCATTTTTTTTACTTGTTTTGGCATATTGTTCTATTTTATAGCTTTTAATTTGTGGTGATATAAAGCAAACACAAAAGTACAGTATACTCTAAAAACATTTTATAGTTATGAGAATCTAACTAGAAACACCACTGGGAATAATGCTAATATAATACCTCACAAGTTAAACATCCAGACACATTAATGAGAATTCTGGGTGTAAAAAATCTAAATGGGCTAGAAAGTCCCTCACCTCTATTAGGTCAGTCTTTCACATTTACAAATATTATTATACTATTTCTTGGAATATAGAACTTGTTCTACCATCTTTCCAAGATTCCACGTGTCAAGTTTTGACTGAAATACATCTGGACATTAAATTCAATCCCTTCTCTCTTGTTCCCTGGTGTGTGGTGCTGTCTAAAATCCCACCGTTTCTCCCAGGGCATTGTTGGGTCCTCACGGAATCTGTACCCACAGCTTTCCACAGAATTCAATCACCACATTCACAAACTTCTCCACCCCTGTACATTCCACCCCTGTATGTAAATATTTTGGTGAATTTGCACTCAGCTGGGTTTTAACACAATTCACCATGTTTAATATCAGTTGCAGAATGCAGAAAGCCTCAGTGAAATTCCTTCTGGGCCTGTCTGTAAGGATTTTGTGGTTAAAGGTGTATATTCTGCACTGCACTGGGATTGCACAAAGTGTGGGAGATAATTGCCCTAATCAAGAGAGGTTAATTAGCCTGACTGTGTCTGCTACCAGGCAAGAGTGTTATCAAAGCAGTGCCGCTGGTGTGGTGGGGTGGCAAAGGCCTCACCTCTTTTGCAATTAGGGTATCTCAGCAGAGGCGATAACGCGGGGTTAAATATTCACTGTGAGCACCGCTGTGGCATGGAGTGCAGCTGAGGTGTTGTGTCAGATTCCGTGCCCCTGGGAAGAGGGGAAACTGCCAGGGCGTGTAATGGCATGTCATGTGACTGCTGGACAAGGAGTCTGATTGGCTGGGAACAGATAAAACTGTGGTGTTGTTTACCTGATAGACATTACATAACATAAACAGGGCACAAATACAAGCAGCTTCAGTAGTTAAGCTTGCTCTCAAATGGGAAATAAAATCAAGTAAACCTGCCTAAAATGTCTGCGGGTCTTACTTTAGGCTGATGTTTCAAATAGATATTTAGTTAGGCCCCATTGACCGGAAAATCAACTAAGCTCAACTAACCAATCAGAACTAAGATTTTTTTTATTTTTGTCTAGCAGCAAAATTTGTCAATTTTTGTAATATTATTTTTCCAGTGTTATCTGGTGTGTATTATTTGTTTTAAAACATTATATAGAGGTGAATTAATTTAATGGTTTAATATTGTCCAATCACCAACAACGCCTTAAGAGATTCATTATTGCAATAGCAACAATAAAACGGGAACGCACACAGCTAAACAGTGAAATCTTCAGGTAATAGTCTTGCGGTAAATCTGACACCACCGCATAAATGCCGCATTGAAGCACAAGTGTGAAGACACAAGCGCAATGTAAAGAAAGACTCCACAGGGCAAAAGCAGTCACGTATGAATGATACGCTACACTGGATTGTTTGAAATAGTCCACACTGAAGTCTGCTGAATACGCCCCGAGGCTATCGCCCATTTCCAAATGGCAAGTCATCCCAATTAGCTCCACTGCACAGCCGTGAATAGATAAACACATCTGTGAACTCAACCCCCTTCATTTCAAGTGCTTCATGAGAATTTGCTGCCTCGTAAGCCCAGCAATTATCAGGACAGGTGTGTGTATGGCCTCCACAGTCTCTTCTCTACTCTCATGAAGACAAATGTTTGAGGTGCAGGAGGCGCAGATGTACACATTGACAGAGAGAGATGTTTGGTCGAAAGTAAATGGTGTCATCTCAAGCCCCCCTGTGGAGGCATGTTGCCATCACAAACATTCTTAGTAAATATCACTCCAGGAAAACACACCGTCACGGTCCATTTCAGCTCAGATATTTCACGCTGATTCATGGCTAACCTTAAATAAAGTTTTAGTAAAAGATATCCAAGAGCTAAATTCCTTCCAAGAGCCATATGTCGGTCATAATTTTCACAGTCTTCGATGAACAATTGCATCTCAGCATTTAGAACAAAGCCAAAATATTCAACACTGCACTGCCATGATAGAACAAAATCCTCAGATACTGAGTTGTGTGTGTGTGTGTGTACCATGTTCTTTTAGGAAGACAGTGCTGATGTTGTATTTAGGTAGAGGTTGGTGCATAAGGGAGTCAAAAGCAGGTCTGATCTATAAGGCTGTAAGTCAGAATCGATCAGGACCTGTACATTCTGGCTCTTGGGAGCTCTGGGATAGATGTCTTGGTCTCCTCACAGACTCTGAACTCACAGGCCTGGACTGGAAACTGAGGTTAATAAAGGCACAATAAGAAAGAGAGGAATCTTTCACTGCTTTAGCTGAGGGATGTGAATTTTAAATAGGCCCTGTTCCACCGCTGACTGCACACGAGTTATTCTACAGGGGTGAATCTCATGAAAACATTTCCAGGTAACATTTCACCCTCTAAATAAAACAGAGAAAAGTTACAGTGTCCATAACAGAAGAGTGTTTCAGAACCTTTGAATTTTTTTAATTGTGACAATTAAGCACATTTTCCCTAAATACTCATCACTGTTTTTTTAAATTCTGTTGTTTTTAATTAGTGTAATAATGTGATTTTTACTGTAAAAATGAGATAATAATCAGCATCATTTTACTTTGTCAACAAAAATTAAAAACACTACAAATATTACCCTGTATAAATGCCAAAAATATGTCATTTATTTTCATAACACTAGTAACACTAAGGCTTTTTTGCATTGTGATTGAGAACAGATGATTTTGGACTTCACATTTTTGACATCCAAAGGAAATGTTTGTTTTGATGCATTGATTATTATTATGCATTTGCTTCTTATGTGTTTACTTATAATTTAATATATCTAATGTTTTTATTACTTTTACACAGCTGTTGTTTTAAACGTTAGGATAAAAGGATAATCAGGCTTTCAATATGCAGTGTAGACTCAACTAATTATTTTTATTTTGCTGCTAACCAAATTTAGATTCCAACGTTTTGGCGTTTCGAAAGTTATATAAATTGTTTCTCTTTTCCAGGGACCACACCTGCAGTGCCGCCAAGTATCCAACATCAATAAATCATGTCAAAGGTAAATGCAGAATAAATAAAAGATTTCTACATGTATGACTGATGAATTATGCAGATGCTGTTTTTCTTAACTTTTTTGTCCTTCTGAAACATTCTTCTCCAGTGAAACCCAAAAGGCATTTCAAATTAAACAACACGGTTTCCCGGTTGAAACAATAACCGTAACACAGATTGTCTCGGCTTTGTTATTAACGAGAAAGATCCGCTTTGTGCCGGTACTCTCTTGTGGGAGTAAGCTGGAGATGTGAGATAGAAAATGCTCTTGGTGATTTGAATCCCTCAAGGGGTGAAGGACAGAAAAACAACCCTGTGACAGACTGTTTTGACTGGAAGCTAACTAAAATCACAGTGTTGATACAAGAAGTCCAACATGATTTACAACCCCCCCCCCCCCCACTTCTGAGCAACAACAAAAAGTGCTGAAGTTTAAATTAGACACTGTTTTTGACACTTCTGAAGTTTCTGTTCTAGACACAAAGGTAGAAGAGCATCAGTTGAAGGCAGATGTTGAACACAGTCCAAACGCCACAGGCTTGCAGAAACCTGAATTCATATTTTTATAACCGGAGGACAAGAACATACGCTGTTGCTTGTCTGTCCCTCATGATTTACCATGTTCTGTGAAATCTCCATTCTCTTAAACACTGACGTATCTTCTCTCTGGTACCTGACAGACCTGCTGTCAGGAAGGAAAGCAGTGTTTAGAGAGGCAAATAATGGGAAGCCTGGTTTTAAGAGCTGAATGCTGTAGCAATTATCATTATCTTCAGGAGGGCCTGAGGCGCTGCTGTGTTTCTCTGTGCTCTGACTGACGCCATCTAATCTAACACACAAACTTTATGGGTGTCGTTACACTTATGTTCAGTGGTGTAAAGCAGTTGTACTACTTCATTACTGAATACTTGTATTTTTACTCAATTATGGATCTGAGGGGAAAAAAATTGTTCAGACTTTTTCAATCTTGACATTGTACTTTACATCAGATTATGTTTTAACTGCAGGACTGCTTTTATTGGGAGTCTTAGGAGGAGCATTTAAGGCTTCCTGTGGTCAGTCTTGATCTCACTGAGATGCATGTAATGAAGAAATGAGGAGCTTTATTGAGGGTAATATTTTCTAGGAACATAAAGAGATGCATTTGCTTAATTTAAAAGTGGAGTTGCATTGCTACCTAAAGAGACTGAATGATGCTTTAAAGGCTCATCTTGGAAATACATTTGCTCATTAAGACCTCCAACTGGACAATTAAAGGCAGATCATCAAAAACTATACTTTTATTACAAATGTAAATGTGAAAAAGAATTATGACTTAATTATTAAAAACCTTGTGTTACTTAAACATACTGTTCACATACTATTCACATACTGTGTATCATCTAAAATAATGGCTGGTTTAAAATAAATTATCTGAACACTCCTATCTGCAACAGGTCTGACAAACAGATAGCCACGCCCCAAACTCACACCATTGGTGTCTTCTGCATATTATGCTGAACAAGAAAATTTTAAACACAAAAAAAAATCATAACTAAAAATGCATTTAATTGTAGGAATATGTAATTTCACTTAATGTTTTTGTAAAATTACATAATGTTCTTTCTGTTCTAAGTTAAGTTGATCTCTTTTGTGAAATTGACGAGATAAAGCACTAAAAAGACTGCAGAGTCAGATGGGAATATGCATATAAATCATAAGTTGTCATGCATTCATTTCTCTTCCACACATTTTTCTGTTTCACAGTATTTGCAGGTGTACATGTTTGTGTGTACAGCAGCCTTGAATTGTGCTAAGAGCCAGAGTAAGGAATGTTGAGAGAGCTCACATCACGTCCAGCCTGGCCAGATCTACAATGAGTTATAACCAAATTCTGGACAGCACCATGCTTCCTGGGTTCATGCAAATGACAAAAACATGTTCTCCAATCTCTTGCTCTGTCTTTTCTCCCTCAAACAGGCATTAGGGATTTTTAGAAGGAATCTTGTCTCTGCATATGAATATGATTTTTGGCAACCACTCGTGGAAGATTGTCAAATGCTTAAAGGAGAAGACCCCCCTTTGTCAGGAAGTTCATCATGTTTAATGACAGACTGACAATGTGCAGGACTGGAAATAAGGTATATTTTTTAACTCTTTTTCAAAAAGTCTCACAGTGACTTTTTTACACAGTTTCTTAGACAAATAAATAACCACCCAAACAACAACAGAAAAAAAAATCAAAGCACGAAAAAGAAACAAGAACGAGTTTGTGTATTTCCAGCTCTGGAAAACATGACTAACCATGTGAGATGCTAGAACAGTGACATCCGGTTATCAAGGCATGGGTGCAATCCAAAGCGTTGCCTAGTGATCAAATGAAACAGAATTTATGCAAACATAACAAACTACTCTCCACATTACCATATACTGCAATCATTCCAGTCATATTCCTAACCTTAACAGAGACCTGATGTGACTTCCTCCAGAGATCCTTCTGTAAGCGGTAGCAATCCTTGCAGTATTAATATGGCCACTGTAATAGTTCTCGTTTGTGGAATTTAGATTAAGAGAAAGCTAATCGGAGGTGATAGCAAGCAGTCTTTACTCCAAATCAAATCAGGGCACATAATATTATGTTAACAATAACATGCTGTCTTTCAACATTACTGCAATAAAACACTCAAACCCAGTGTTCTAATTCAATTCAGAGAAATGCAGCTATTTATAAAGCACTTAACAGTACCTTTAATAACGCTCTAATGGACCTTGATTTTGAAAGTGGAGTAACTTTGGTCATTCACATTGCTTAACATAGCCTACATAGAAGACAGATTTGAATCCAAATCAAATGAGTTATAATACAAGAACTATCATAACACCAGAACTGGAAAATCATGCTTTTATATCGAATGTTAATCTGCTTCCCACTTAAAGTACAATTACTGACAGTCCAAATATGAAATCTAAATGTAGTTTTATAATGTTAAGCATGAGGGAAGAGCCACGATTGAACACTAGCATCAGGGAGTTCGTGGGCAAGATTTCAAGAACAAAACTGTGCCTGGTTCATGTTTATTTAACCATTTCAAAATGAACATAACTGAGGCAAACAATGATGGGAAAATACTGTCTGCGATTCAAGTGCCTAATGCATGGGATTACCACTTCTCATCTTAAGTATAAATTGAGTCTAATCAGCAAATGTGAAAGATTTATCAAGGTATAATTCAGCTGAAGGTAAAAGACTTAAGAGTTTGGCATCATTCTGGGATGTGTGCATTAAAGATGAGAATATGAATTTGAGATTACGGCTTTAGTTTTCATTATAAATGAAAGATGTACTTGTTCTATTTCCAGTTGGCTTGCAAGAACACAGCACACACACAAAATCGCAAGTCCAGAAACACGCACCTTCCACACAGTTTTAGTGTTTAGCCAGCAGAGGTTGCTGTGTTGCCCCAAGTTGGACACATGCACGTTAACTCTGGTTGTAACTCTGTTGTCAGGATGGCAAACATGCACATATTAGTATTTACCCCCACAACTATACATTGTCATTTAGCTACTTGCCCTAAATAATTTGTATTAAATAATAATTTTTTATTTGCATGTAAAAAAAACAAAAGCATAAAGTCAAAAGACAAAAATTTAAAAACTGTACCCAGCAAACAAAAAGATTCAATTGGCCAAAGAAATTTATAAAACCAATCAAAATGCATCTCTTGACAGTCAGGGGATTAGAGGCGAAATTTTTGCCTAAAAATGTTTCATTCTCTCTGGCAGAGGCTATTTTGATACAACAACATTTCTGCTAATGAAGAGCCATGGATTAGCTCTCTGCCACAATCTCAAGGTTTGCAGCCTGGCACTCAAACCCTGGCAGGTGGCTGGTTGGTTCAGGCAGTCCACACAAGCATCCAGCAGTAAGGCGGGCTGTGCGTCTCCAGGGCTGAATGTCTGCATCTCACATGCTCGTCTCCCCTCCACATCGCAGCCATAATGCGGAGCGTGCCAGGCATTCCATCAGAACTAAGGACAGGAAGAGGCGGGGCAGAGAGGCCGTGGTGTTACATTTGGCAGGGCTCAGCCTCTCCCATGGGCCTCTGTCTCTTTATTAGATGCTAACACAGCCACATAAACTTTCCTTTTGTTTAGTTCTTTCCTTGTTTTGTTCATTTTGTTTTTGAGATGAAACTTAATTGCCCTCAGAGAAGCTTGAGAAAATTCTTAAAAAAAAGATGGGAGGGGGTCATTTTTCTCATACATTAGGGCCTTTGTCACTGTATATCTTTAGGTGTTCAGATGGCTCACCATCAGTGTGCATATTAGAGAAGTCTAATATGAGGATGCTGTTGAAGAGAAAATATATGACACTAAGCTCCCCAAGACCCAGTGTAATCATATTGATTTGAGAGATACAATTTCTTTAGGTTCAGCATACTCCCAATATACCTGAGTGAACTAATTTATGATAAAAATATTTTCATTAAAACCGTGAAACAACATATCAACAATGTTTTGCTTTATGAGGCTTTCATAAGTTTCTTTGTTTAAAAATTTCACTTCTTTTGAGTTATGGAAAATAAAAAAATCCTATTAACGTGGCTCTATAAAATGCTTGTTTCTGATTGGTCAATCATTGCATCCTCTCAATCAGAAAGATTAATGTTAATGGTTACATTAACATGTCTCATCAAAATAAAGTGTGTTTTTTTTAAAAAAAAAAAACTTTACATGCATTTCTAATTCTGAAAGAAACATTAAAGACAATGTTGATACGGTGAAAGTAACATACTTGAGAACTCCACCTCCTCCTGAGCTACAAAAGAGCAAACTGTGAGCAATATTAGAGATAATCTCTTATACAATGCCTATATACAGATTATGTGTGTGCATCAAGCGCCTCTCTGGGGTGCTCAAATTCTGTGCCAATTCCTTTTTTTTTTAAATAGTGTTTTGATTGATAGTATTTGGAGAGTACAGAGAAACCTTGCTTTCAAACTTCAGTACCAGATGAACTGGAGATGTCAAAGCATCTCACATGAGTTCCAGTAAATATGTAACTCATCTCTTGTGTTCAGGCCACCCAGGGTTGAACGACAGCCAGAGTACAGAACAGCCATATTAAGCAAAGGTCACGGAACCAGTCTTGGCATCTGTCTAATCTCTAAATCACAGAGGAAATGCAAAATCTGTCAAAACTGACAGACGCATGCTTTGAGATTCCCGGCGCTGCTTCATGCTTGCGTTGCAACACCTGTTTGAATAGACTCCTACATCCGAAATGCACGCACGCACAACCACCGCAGAAACAAGGAGACAAGCTTGGGTCGATCCTATCAATTAATACCAATAAAGACCTTAAGTGACAACACAGAGACGCATTAGGTCCGACAAAATGCGGCAGCTTTGTTACAGCGAGGCGCCAGCTGCCGGCCACGAGCCCAGAGGAGCCAGCAGGGAGCCGGCGGTTCTGCACCAGCGGGCTGTGGGGCCGGGAAGCAGGAGGGAGGGGGGCGGCGGTGGATGGCGGGTGCGGGCCGGCCCTGTTCCCTGTGCGAGTGCAGTATTAATGAGGCGACAGCACGGCCCTGCTTCCGTATTCATTAGGCATCTGGGCCAACAGATGTGAAGTGCTGCCTCAAGACGAATAAAAAATGACTTCCCATCTGGACTCCCTAAACTGGAAAAGACAAGAGCGCATGGTTCTCTTTTTCACTTTCACTAACTCATTTCCTCTCTCACTCTTCTTTTCCACGGCATGCTATCTTTTAATGGCGAGGTCTTTAGAGGTATCACTTTTGTTGAGGTTTGGGGGAACGGAGAGCGAGATTCTGATCATGGTTTAAAAACTAGAATAATGGTCATTGTTTGACTAATGCACATAGGCTTTCCTGCAATCAGATTAACGTTGGTGAAGTTCAGAGCTTTAGAACTGGATACAGAATGATTGTGTTATTAAAGGGATTATTCATCCAAAATCAAAATGACCCCAAACTTGAAAGGACAGTTCTTTAGATCATTTACTAGCTTTTAGATCATTACTTGTGTTCCATAGATAATTTCCTATAATTTCCTATAATAATCCTATAGGTTAGGAATTACATATAGAAGAATAAACAATGAAAGCAAGTAAATGAACTGTCTCTGCTAAATGTAAAAAAAATGTAGAAAGGAGTTACTTT
This sequence comes from Yasuhikotakia modesta, assembly GCA_036877545.1. Lineage (NCBI taxonomy): Eukaryota > Metazoa > Chordata > Actinopteri > Cypriniformes > Botiidae > Yasuhikotakia > Yasuhikotakia modesta. Next base: position 88,936 of record JBAJNP010000213.1, on the reverse strand, counting down.
TTCTTCACAGCATGTTTGACTTTAAGAAAACACTTTCTGCCCCTGTTAAATCATTTACATAATAGATAATAAAACACCTGTCAAATATCACATTACTGCCATCATATGATTATGACACATGATGATTTTTTTCTGTATGTCACCAATGTGCTTTAGCACATTGTATAGTTTGTCAAAATAATTTAAATATATTAACAGAGTAGTTATTAACAGAATAGGATATAACACATTATGTAAGCGATACAGTGAGAGGGCTATGTTATAAATACAGTCAAACTAAAGTAATTCTGAAAACCACCATACAAGAGCATTGAGTGCCTTTCATAATTTTCATAATTCAATATTGTATCAAAAAAATTGTTATTAAAACATGATTTCTATTAAGTAGATTTGTAAACTGCCCTCATACTGTTAGGAGATATATTTTCTGACATAAGAGTAGTACTCAGCATTCTGGACCTGAACTTATTTTTAAGATTTGTAATTATTTTAAACTCCACATTTATTTAAAATAAAACTTTTGCAACAGTCTTCGTATTGCAACATGTTCCTTCTAAAATATAAAATATAAAAGTCTGAAATCCTGCTAAACTCATGTAAATAAGACTTTGAATTATTGTTTTTCTCTAGCTTTTTTCCACTTTTTATAAGGCCTTCCATTAAAAGGCTCATTTCCTCTCATCTGCTTCCTGTGTGTTTTATCTGCTGAGTCCAAATGGACACAATCAAGCACCCGGGCCGGTCTGAGGGCTTCTGCAGTCATCACAGTCATCTGCATGGTTGAAGGTCAATGACAAACAGAGCAGAAAACCCTCCCACATAAATGTGTTTGTCTCTTGCAACAAACACAACAATAGTTTAGTGACAACATTACACACCAAACAAAATGAAATATACCTGAAGTATTCCAAATCATAAAACCACTTTTAATTACCTAATAAAAATGTTTCATTTGTTAAAAGGAACAATTCATAGCCCTTCAGGACAAGATTCATAAAAAGCTTCAAGAAGGTGTCTGTAAAATGTATTTTTTAATCTGAAACAGCAGATGATGTGTCTTACTAAATGTGTATATCAAAATAAGCCTTTGGTTTATGCCAGCGGTCAGTCCTATTCAGCTATTCAGTGTAGCATCCATCATGGCTGCATCCCCAGGAGGTGCAATTAAAAATGGAAGCGGCTAATCCACGGCAATGGCTGAACAAAAAGATAATAATAGCGCAAATAAAAACAGACATCAGGGCTAATAATCGGAGCGGGCTGATTTGTGTGCCGTGTGTGGGGTTGTGTGCAGAGGGGCTGTACAGCAGGTGCGCGGTGGTCTGATTGGTGAGAACCCCAAAAACAATTTGTTTCACTCAAGATGCCCAATGTGGCATCTCCCCAGGCCAGCTGACCCCTCAGGCACAGGGCCCTTTCCCAGCCTCTGTCATTGCTCTTTATATGAAGAGTAATGAAGGAATGTTGTGGCCAAGCCCTCCAGATATGGGCCCAGCCAGGGTAAAGACATTGGCATTATCTTCTCTTGCTCAAGCATGCCAAACTAATGCATAAGAAAAGCTGATTCAGCAGCAGTGTGAAGCCTGAGTAAGGGCTGAGTACCATGGTATATTGTGCATGTGGACTATTAATATAGCTTTATATTTAATCAGGACAAGCAGCTGTACATTTTTTTGCTGTAGGCACAATGATGCCAATGAGGAAATAAAACAAAAGCTTTGTAGGCAAATAGCTGACCGTAATTCAATAAAAAATACAACAATTAATCATGCAGTAACTCGGCAGTGTACAGTCCATTTGTTGTTTTCGCATAAAGAATATACCTCCGACAGGGCAAAGTGTGGGCAGCTCAAAGTTAGCAATTAAATATACATACCATACAGATGGACACACCCGATTCACAATATTATACAACAAAATGCTGATCAAGAGGCATTTGGTTAATAGAGAACTGACAGCGCCTGCAGTCAAAACCTCTCATTAACCAGCAGGAGTTAAAGAACCGACCACCACGTAAATCGACGTGATATAAATTTTTGCGGGGCAGATTCAGGAATTACAGACAGAGGGGGAGAGAAGCCCTTTCACTGAGAACATCTGGAACTTTCCAGCCTCTCCAGACAGGGACAGACACCATTTTGAGGATATGAAATCTGTCACATTTTTTATATGGGAGCACTCTCATTAAAGACAGGGGGGGCGTGCGCCTTGGTAATTGTTTTAATTTATTTGTTTATGGCAAAGACAGAGGGGACAGGCACATGGCACTCTGATTTTTTCAGTTTTTTATTGGGAACATATGGAACGCATTTATCACCATTTGCAGTGATCGTCCTAAATGATTTTATTAACTAATTTGTAACTTTACACTTTTTTAATCAAACACATGCTGCGCACCGTAATGTTTTGATAATGCTCCCGGGCTTTGTAAAGGAGCCACCGCAGCAGCCAAAGGGAAATAAATAGTGAGAGAGAGCAAAATGAAGTGAAAATGCAGTGAGAAGCGAGAGCTGCCGGGGACGAGAGGCTGCGTTGCCTCACAGGCTTTAGAGACAGCTTCTTTAATATATGGTGGTGATGATGAAGATTATTATAGTGTTCTGCATCGAGAGGAAGTAGCAGAGGGCTCTAAGGTATTTAGGATGTCACAGAGCAGGATTGTTTACCCAAACTAAGTGAAGTGATACAGGGGCGCTCAGAAAAAGCAGGTATTGTTCTCTGGTGAAGTGCAAAGGCGAGACTCCGCCTCATTGCTTCGGTAATACGTGCTCCATGGGGAGCCTCGGCTACCCTGGTAAGTTATGTTGGGAGTTGAGGTAATGTTATTTGAGACTGCGCTCAAAGGGCACAGGCAATGCTAACCAGTTGCCAAGACCTTCTATGAAGTGTGCAGGAGTCTCAGGAGATGATAATAAGACATACAAATACAGTCCAACAGCTCAAGTGGATCTGTACTTAGCAAAGCATAAACCTCTAAGTGGCAATCTAGCACAGCAGAGGGAAAATGTAAAAATCTATTAAAATCATGTATGTACTGATGAAGTTAAAAAAAAGACAACAACACAACATTTCACTCAATATACTGCAATCACATCCTGATGACTTTTCGCACAGGCCCTGTAGTACAAAAGCATCTATGCCTCTGACATACAGTAGCATATGAGCTTCATTCAGTCAAAATAAAAATTCATAAACTGGAGTTTGAAATCAGATTAAGTGTGACAGAACCATTTTGGAATATGTGCTGATGCCAAATCACACAATAAATTCTTAAAATTCATGCAATAAGTTGTTGTGAATTCACATTTCTTGCCAAATGCCTGTGGCCCTTTCACACTGTTTTCATTGAGGTTCTTTGGGTTAAAACTCACTGGGGTGGTTATTGTGGCCCTAACAGACAGACAGATCAACAGATATGGTATGAATAGCAATAGAAACATTTTAACTAGTATAATAAAGTTAATATGCTGAATTTTGTAAATAAATATAGGCCAATAAAGCTCAGCAGCTACAGTAAATGCAATGATAAATTTCTCTATTACAGGAAGCTGGTATAACTCCAATCATTATGAAAATATGCTTTGGCTGGCTGGTGTGGGGCAGAAGCGTCTCATGCCAACAGCTTCATTCTGAAGGTGGCAAAGTCAATTCTGTGACATCTCCGCAACAGAATTCATCTCTTCCTAGTGTTTACAATAGCAACACACACAGCAGTACAGAAGCTTACAAGAAAACAATGTCAGCCTGGATGGTGTCACCTGTCACCCACACAGAAGCTTGACCAAAGGCGACTGAAACGACTCTGTCTCACTTTGTTCAACGATTAGAGCCAGGAGCCTGGCAGAGCGAGAGAGACGCCGCGCTCGTGGGCGCCTGGTGCAGCTACTGCCTGGGTAATTGAGCCCCATTTGTAGATCGACAGCTGGACAGAATTCACTATTGCAATTTGGACACAAGACAACAGCAAAAAAGCCACATGTTCTATTAAAATATGATGACATGTGGCCCTCCTGAGGTTGTGCCTGTTCCCCTGACTGTTTGATGTCTTCCTTTTTAGGGTTTTAATGGGACACGCTCTGCCCTGCCACTCTGCGGGCCACGGCTCTTTGCAGGCACGACATGTAATAGAGAGTGTCAGTTGGCACGCTTTGGCGAGCCGTTGGGTGGGATTTGATGTTCTTGTTTGTGGCCAGATGCTGGTGGAATTGGGAACATGTCGATGACAGCTTCTCTTTAGAGGTCCATGAGAACGACACGCAACCGCACTGAGGTGCAGGAGACAAGATCTAAAGAGTGAATGATGCTTTAAATAGTGCAGCTGAAAGCTAAAAAGCACACTTTTCAGAGTACATTAGGCTGCAGAGGATCAAACAGCGACTGATGGACTTGATGACACAGAGCCCCAATGGTATTTGGACATTTATGCAATGCCTAAAATGAGAAAATTGTCAGTTTTAGTTCTTTAGGCAAAATATCAAGTGGCATCAGAAAATAAATTATGTTTAACCTAGTGAAAGAAAATCAAATGGTCTCAGTGTTATTTTTAGTGGATATGAATCATTTCCCTGGTTTCATTATTTAAAATCTGACAAATTTATTTAATGAAATGTTGAAAGTGTGCTTGGTGCTCACTTTAAAATAAATGATGTGTGATATTTTATGATGATGATATTTGATAATGATGTTATTACATAACGCACTGAAATTCATAAATCTTTAAGCATGGTTTGAGTGTTCAAATAGTGGTCTCCAAATAATTCAATAGTTCAAATAATTAGGTGTCCAATGTACTCTATGGAAGAAACATGACTTTGAGATCATGTTCTACACTGTAAAGTTTAAGCACAACTATCACCCATAACTGTGGTTTATTATTACTGTTAATAATAATAAAAATAAAACATTTATATAAAAGCAATAAGGAATGAGGTATGGGAAACAGTGTTATATTGTAAATATATAGAATGAATTTAAATGCATACAATTTGATTCTTTACCTCGTATCTTTTATAAACTAGTTTATCATTTGTTTAAAATTTATTGCAATTTTCTTACCTTATTCTCATCAAGTCTATTTTTACTGAACTTTATATTATCATGTTTAAACACTGTGTTGTTGGCTGGTCTTCCCCTCCCTGAGCACAGATCCTGGGATCTGTTTCAGTTTCTTGGGCGACACCTGGCCGTGGTGTTGTGACAAGAGACCATGTGTTAATTAAAGCCCCATCTGCAAGAGAAGTCCATCTTCACAGACTTACACACAGGGGATGAGAGTGCGCACACACATCCCTCACACAATACACATCACCCTTGTTCTCTCTTGTACCTGCAGTGATATAAGAGAAACACACACAGAAACACACACAGCCCTGAGCCCTCTGTGTTTTGGTCATTACATATAACGAGTCACTGGAATGAAGAGAGAAAGGAAGAGTCTGTTTGTTTTCTCATTCGTTTGATGTGTGAGAGATTGTGGTCAACAGATTAAAACACCCCAATGGACAAGACAACAAAACAAACAGTAGAGTCACCCTCACTGTGACCATAGCAACAACCTGCTGTTTATCCACAACAGAGCAGACAACCATCTTTGTTTAATGTAAATTGTTTACAATATTCATACATATTTTATTTTGCAATTTATTTAAAATGATTTTAGCCTTTCATTTTTACATAATTTTAGACTTTTTATATACTATAATTGCTTTAACTTAAACTTATAGTTATTGTTCTTTTACTTTAGCATCATGGCATAACATCAATTACCACTTGACTTGTCTATCAATAAAAAAAACACACAGAACTTAGAAAGTAATTAGAGTCAGTGTTTCAGAGTGTTTAAGGCAGTAGGTTTGGGCCCATGGAACTCATATTTTTTGTTTAAGCACTAGAATTAATTGTTCAGTTAAATACTTAATATTTAATCTACAATTTGTCCAAATCATCATTTTTGAGGTCCAACTCCTTTTCAAGGTGGATGTTCTTCAAGTTATGCATCACTGATTTCATTCCTGTGCAGAGTGAAATCTGCAGTGCTTTGTTTTGGTGCCCTTCTTTAAAGTTTACAAGTTTTCACAGTAATAGCTGAATGTAAAGCTTTACACAGACAAGGTCAATAAGAAATTTACTTAAGGAATTCACATAATAAATTCATGCTTAACAACCATCATGCCACATAACTTTAAACACGTAACCATGTAACTTTAAAAAGAACTTAACAAGTTTATAAAGAAAAGGTTCCACATTCACTGCCAGTTTGCTGTATTCATAACACTCGTTCCACGCACCTGCCTGCAATATTTTAATGGATAAACACCAGGTTTTCCACATTACTCAAACAGATACATAACATTTCAAAATTAAGAGTCCTTTAAATCCATTTCATACCAACAGTAACAGCCCGAGTACATGAAAATATGATTATCTGACAAGAGGCCAAACAAACATTTCTATACAGGCTTTGGCAGGAAACAGGCAGAACTCTCTCACCAGCCTGCCAGAAACTCAGAGCTGAGTAATTGGTGTTTCTCCCGTAATGAATGGCTCTCCGCAGGAGAACGGCTGCGACTCACTTTAAAACTCTCCTACACAGTTCTGGACAAGGCTTCACGTCTTCTGACAGCCCGCTATTGTGCTGCTGGAGTTATACCTCTAGACATCTGAAGGTTCATTTGGTCCCAGTTGATTGCGCAATCAAATCTAATTACAGGAGAAGGCAATGGTGCACTGCCAGCAGTGGTAATATGTTACTTTTTAATAGTGCACGTCAGAAGCACTATATATGAACAGCCCTAAAAGTCGCCATATAGAGCAAGGTGCACCAATTTATTTCCTATTCGTGGAGCGAAAAATTGAGCAACTCAATTCATTACTTAGATTCATTCAAGAACTCAATCTCAAAGTTTCCAAAGAAAACTGACATTAGGGAATTTGCACATAGTTGTTTTTTAAAGGTGCACCAGAACCTTTCTTGGCCTTGTCCCTGTTCACCAAATAAGTGTAACATATATTATTCCAGCTGTACTATTTTTGTTTAACATGCAAGAGGACCGGGATCCAAATCACAACTTACTAATTAAGTGAAAACATTTTTTAAATGACAAGAGACTGGATGTATAACAGAATTTTTTAGCTTAAACAAATGACCTGGTGCGACTCAGTAGGACATACCAGATTTAGACATGTGCAAATAAATGATTTCTGCCACATCATTTCAGACAAACACCTCTATTTCTGCTTACAAAAACCATATTAAACTTAATTATCACAGTGTCTCATGGTATTGTCATGATATAAAGTATTATAGCATTGCCACTTGTGGTGAGAGATTGTGAACATTCGCAATGGTTTTCATGGAGAAGAGTGACCTCTAGGTGTGCAAAGGATGGCCCAGGTTCCCTGTTGTTCCTGCCATCTGTTTCATATTATCATTCATGCTACTTTTCATTCTGTCTATCCATATTTTAAATGGAAGAATTAATCGTCGTTCATATGGCCACAAAATGAATAAAGATTGCTATGGATGCTGGTCCTTTGGGATTGAAGTTGAAGAGTTGAAGTAAAAGTCAGTCTTTCGTTACAGCTAGATGGATGGCTGAAAATCTTTTTTTGCCTCTCTATTTTATCTTCCACTCTTAAAGGACTTATAGCTCACTCACACTCTTCTGACAGAAGTGAAATAATCCCCTGAGATTAGCCATTATAAGTTTTTACATCTAAGGTGTAGGTATCCACACTGCAGCATGTGTGCATGTGTATTTACTTACCCTGAAATTAAAGTGAGACTATTTACATACATAAGGTTTGGGTATATTTGTTATTAAATAAAGAAATCAACAGACAAAAACAAAAACTTTAGTCATACAGAGGTTAGCACCCACCTCTTACAATCCTCACTATCATTAATTCCTGATTAACCAAATCAATTCGCACCCTACATTTTTCTTCTTGTGTGAATGCAATTTCATGAGGAAACACTGGACAGCAAAAACACACACAAAAAGTAGAGAAAGAATTGAGAAAATTTAGCACCACAATTGTAAGCAGCAAACCTTTTGTGAAATCACAAACCTCTCTGTTTAAGGGCACTTTTGAGAATTCCTTTAGAACCTTTAGTAAAGCACATATTGATTTTGAACACGTTCATTATTACAGATATTTTTCTCACCCTCACAATAGACATAAACAGCTTTTTTAATCAGTCAATCTGGGCCTGTGTTTGACTTGTACAAAATGTGTTTTGATCTGTGCTATCATTAGAAATAAACACAGCACTTGCAGATATAAAATCCTAGTGTAGGCCTGCTTGTTCTCCTAATTTAGCTGTCCATCACCTTGAACAGACAACATGATTACTTCGACTGGAGAATTAGTTTAATATTATACTCCTCTCCTCAGGGGAAATGACAGCTAAACACTGCAATGCTATCATTTGCGCTGCCATGCAGAAGTTGGGGTTACCTTTTAGACACCCCCCACCACCAACCCCTCCGAGTAAATTAATCATGGCAAAATAATGCAAGATGTCACTAATGCTATGAAACAATGTGAGATGATGACAGAAATAACATGCATACATTAGCGCAATAATTGCGATTAGCCTGATTGCATTATATTTGTTTATGGCCATACAGCTTGGAGTTGCAGCAACAGAAAATCTTTTAAAATTCTGCTCTTGAGACTTCTGAAGATTTGGGTTTAACAAAACATTTTGAAAAATGTAGGCCTTTAGGAAGAAGCATTGTGAATTATTTTCACACACTCAAGCTGCTACGAAATGTTGACTGTAATGTTTTTTGTTTACAAATCAACTTATTGATTAGTTTTCCTTATGTTACATTTATAAGGCTTTCAAGTTATTTTCCAGAATGCAGCAATCATGGGAGAAAGTGAGTGTTGAGATTTTTAGGAGCAGTTTGAGCATGATCTTATGCAGTTATTTCCTAATATTGATTATTTGAATTGGCAGCTCTGAGGGCAACCTGACTCATTTCTATTCAGCTGAGCTGCTGAACTCCACATCAGCATGTTTGGTCAATTGCGGCACCTGTAATCCTTATATCTCACACGTATGTATCAAGAGTGCTTGACTCTAGCAGAGAGATAAATAAAACACATTGTGGGGCACAGGTTCAGATATTCAAGGGCTTTGGGGAGATGAAATATTAACACACAACTATCAGACAACTCTCAGTGTCCAGAATGTGTGTGTGTGTGCTAAGCTAATTATTTCTGAGCAATGCTAGTGACTGTCTGACCTGCACTTGTAATAAGTGGCAACATTTCAGTATAGCACGGCTATGCAAATTAACCCATCTTGTTTTCTCCATGTCTTCTATTTATATTCCCACCTTTTCTTCACCATATCAAGAAACATTGACCTTAGGCTAATTATTAGTGAGCAAGTACCAGGAGATGAGGGAAGTCATTGGCTTGATTTGGACATTAATGATGGACAAGGAGAGAGAGAGAGAGAGAGAGAGAGGCTGTGTGTGTAAATAAGTGACTCGCTGTAGCAATTTGGGACATGGCCTCTAGTCACCAGGCTAGCAGAAATAAACTTGATCAGTGTGAACTTAACAACCGGTTTTGTACTAAATTAGTGAAGGAAAGAGACCAGCAATACGTAAGAGTAGTAAGAGCCAAAACAGACTGTATAGCTGTTATAAGAAAATGACAAAAACCTGTTCAATTGTGTTGCCTAAAAGAAACACAGAATGGGTATACAATTACTGTATATCAGACACGGCAAGAATGCATGATTTAGTGAAATGTTATAGTTTTGTCCAAGCATGAATCATACAATTTATTATAAAAAACAATAAATAATCTAAAAACAATAAATTTCCGAATTTAGTATTTATGGTTACCTTGTCTAGACTGTGCTTTTTGTTAGAAATTTGCATATTTGTAATCTATCCTTTATTTTCTTTTTAAAATTTTCAATTTTTTTATGATTTTAAAGCAGTTTATTTTGAGGTTAAATGAAAAATAATTTTCTGAAAATAATTGTCTGTTCCCACTGATCACTGTTTGAGATCTTTTACATGTGGAATTCTGACCATTTAGCTCACACCAAAGAGATGATTAAATTCCACAGAATTGTATGAGAGTATGTTTAATGGCATATTGCCATTAAAGCAGAGCAAAACTTGTTTTTTTTTTTAAATCACAGGACCTCACAGGGTTCAATTGCTGCGTTTCCACGGGAACAAAGGGGCAAGCTGTACGCATTAAGGTGCTTCTGTCTGTAGAACAAGGACCCATCTGTCTGCCTCTAACAACCTTTACACACATTCTTTAATTAAGTAGCCTCTTTAATGGCAGCAGTTGTGGTGTGTGTGTGTCGGCTGGTTGATATTGTTCAACACAGTCAGCCAGCAGCATCACAAAAACTGGAGACTGGTATGTGTCAGTGAATCATTTATATTTATCACAAAAAGGTGATAATATTAATTTTGTTATTTAATATAAATTCTGTTTATTATCATGCTTTAACAAATATGTTTTAAAACAAGTTACATGAATTGAAAGGTTAAGGTTTTTAACCTTAAAAAAAATTATTATTTTTTTTTGGAGTCAAGAGATTTACAAACAAACTTATCATTTTAAAATGATCCAAAGAACCATGTTGTGAACCAAGAAAGGAAATTCAAAGTTTCAAGGTCAGCAGGAGCCCGGCAGGTTTGAGCAAACAGACAAAGGGCGTGAAATGGTAAGTTATGCTGATAGGACGCTGATTCTCTGAGGCAGGACACACAGTTCAGCTGGGACACCAAAACAGAAAACAGCGTCATAATAATTGAGCCTGAGACCTCAGGTCGGCCAAATATTATTTACATGCTCATTAATAATAAATGGGATAGACTAGCATGAAATATGGAGCTGTGTGTGGATACAAGGTGCTTAAAACAATGCACTTATGAATGCGTGTCCAAGGCTGAACTTTAAGCCTCGGTTCACCCCTCTGTGTGCTATAAGCAATTTACACTCACTGATAGTTGACTGACAGTGCTCCAGCATCTGTTTAACTGATTTAAAGCTTCAAATATTTACCTATAAAATTATACATGCTTCAGTAGCGTGAGAGATTAAAATAGGTAGCCATTTAAAATGTTATAATGACTTGTTGTATCAAGTTACTCAGCAATACGTGTTGTCAAGAGTCATTCTCTATCACTTTAAAATCTAATGTAATTACAAAAGCATAATAGAATAAAAACTCCTGGACTCACTTAGGGTGTCAGATGCAAATTTTGTTGAGCTGTGCTGCTCCCTAATTTAGTTGGACATCATGGGCAAATGCTGAGAGGGTATTTTTAGATCCTCTCTGACTCCTTTTGACATTTAAAAGGAAGCATTACCCAGATATTCCTCTTAAGTTTCATATGAAACACATCAGGTATAAATTAAAATTGTCCACAGAAATTAGGGTAAAGTTGTCAGGTCCTTTTGAGCTACGTTCAGAGTGGCAACATTAGGACAACCCTCTCGCTTCTTTTTGACCTAATGAAGCAGCTTTATCAGACATTTCCAGTGACCATATGAAAGCTGGCCTGGTTAGAGCAAAGGAATTAAACCCATGAGCCTCTGATTGACTAACTCTGATGGACTGGACGCTTATCAATGCTTGAGATTATAGAAACCCTGGCTTTCATCACAGGACGCCCCTTTTGGGCCACAGACAGAAACATCTAGAAGCCTCCATGCCAATCCTCTACCTCCTGTGAATTCCCCCCCACTCCACACAGGAATTCCAGACTGTGGGGAAATTAATGTTTGGATCTGGCGAAGAGGAGGGTAATGCAAAGCGTTGCCAGGTCATCTGAGATTTGCAGCTTTTTTTATTTTGTTTGCATCGTCCGTGAAATGCAGCTGATTCCCAGGTCCATGTTTTCCAGTTCCCAGTCAATTCCCAGCCGTCTTTATGGATTCTCCAGATCTCATTACAGTCAATGAGCCTGCAAAGACGTTCAGATCAAAGCAAAAGACTTCAGCACTGGTGAGACAGAAAGTGAGACAACAACGAAGGCGCCAAATCAAGTAATTATAACCAGGAAAGTCAAATCAGAAATACCCGACACATACTGGTCAATGAACTTTAGTCAAGGGAAAAAACAGCCCCTACAAACTATTTCAGGGTCTTAAATCTACAGGGCTTGATCAAAACATTTATTATTCACAGCCAGACACAAATTTCCAAGTTGCAGAAGCCTGCAAGCCATTATGTGATAAGACCAACGAAGGCATGGGCCTGACCTTGAATAAATCGGTTGGGCTGAAGGAGCTCCGGGTGAGCGTTCACTGCACAAGTGTCACATCTTGGTGTCAGAATTGAAATGAGCGTTAGTTTATAGACTGAAGCCGTCTGGGTTACAGATGCAGCCGTGGAGTCATTTGTCAGTTTGCATGTGCAAAACAGAGTGAGAAGAAGCTTTTTACCGATTTGTTGTGTTTTTACCAAGGGCTTAATTCTCTGATGTAAAATGTATGGCTTGTATCTGTTCAAGATTAGCCCGATGGGAACATGTTGAGAGATGCAAAACAGAGCAAAGGGTCATCTGGGAACCTGTAAAGCAGAGGGCATAGATGTACAGATGAGGTAAATGAGTCCTAGCCTGAGATACAATCACATGAGGGAGACTTAGGACCAGATCTACCTTGTTGAGATGTACAGCCTGCTAAAACATAGTTACATACATAATCTGTTGGCATTTTTCCCAGGCAACAAAATGTACATCATCGTCAGAGCCAGATCGTACACAGCAATGCCGTCAAATATTTGGAAGGGAGAATGAAAAGCATTTTCTCATTACAAGTCAAGCACCTTGTAAATTTGCTTAAAAAGGTCTGCCAGACTGTTTCAGTGATTTCAGAGTTCCAAAACAAACTACGAATGAGCTGTATAGAATGTTGAGTGATGGCTGAAAATAATAGAAATTTGGCTCCAGGTTCCCCAGAGATTTCCTTTAAGGTTTAGACCATTTCCTCCTTTCACAAAATATGAGTTAGTGTGGAGAGTGTATGTATGTGTGTGTTTCAGGGCTTTTAAGGCGTTGGACCGGTACCCTTGGATCCGTTATGCACTCCCTGGTCTCACAGACTCTGTGATATAGTGCGGAAAAGAGTCTTGTCAACTGAGCTCTGGAAGTCGGCCCATAGGTGGCCAGCCAAAAGTCACACACACATTTCAAGGTGTTTAACTGAGTATATACCCACAAGATGTGACTGTACCAGACTTATTGCTTTGTTTGGGCCTTGTCTTGTGGGGAAAAAACTTCCACACTCGACTGACACACACACACACACACACACACACACACACACACACACAAAGCAACCCACACACCTACTCTTCTCCTCTCTCTGCCTTCAACTCTCAGATTCCCTTGCTTTCTTCTTCTTCATGTCCCTCCATCCAAACTCCCAATGCACGCAGCATCTGCTTGCAGGATGAATAAATCAGTGCTTTTTCCCAACTGTGGTCCCCTGACTGACAGAGGCCCATCTTAATTGTAGCTGAAAGCCGGCTTTCTCTGTGCTAATTAGCAGAACGCGCTGCTAAATGATTTAAAAACTCGGGGCTTATACGAGCCCTGCCGATCATCACTTATTCACATGGAGTGCGGCACTTTGTGAGAACATGGCGCCCGAGGTAAATTAATTTACTCCAATTAGCAGGCCCTGTCAGCACGCATCACTGTCTCGTACTAGACGTGGCTCTGAAAAAATCATGCACTTTTTGTCCTCTGCTTTGGCTACATCTGGTGTGCAGTGAAAAGGAATTAAGTATCACGGTAGCCTTTCCTTGAGCCACCAAATATCTTCATACTGTGATCAGAGATAAAGAATCAAGGGTGGGCAACTCATAATGCTTGATCCTCATGAAAACAATTCATCCTAAGGTGACAAGTGATTTTATTCATTATTTAGCATAAAATGTATGCATGTGACAAGCTTCTAAGTGAAAAATATAACCTGTTTCATCAAGCAGCTGTGTAGGAGAAATATTTGTCTTTCATTGTATCGTGCAGAAATCCTTTAAGACACATGGAGCAACAGCGCACAGTTACAGAGAGAGAACAGCTTGCCAGAAATATTGACAGAAAATAAAGTTAAATCACAGATAAAAAGACAATCCTGTTTGTGACTAATCATCTTCTGTAATTGCTCTTAATAAATTTGCAAAAACAAGTCCAAAATTTGCAATTTAGACCCAGTAGGATAAAAAAAGTGTTACATTATTTTTCCCCTTTTAAACCTAAAAACATGCAAAATGTTTAAAAGTCAATTGAATGTGGTCAATTGAAAGGGCAACAAAAAGAGTCTCTATCCGTTCCTCACACAAGGAGAGAGAGAGTATAGCACTGCTGACTTCCTGTGGCTGTTTTAATTTCTGAAGATTTATTGCAGAGGGCAAATTCCTCTTCCATACATGAGGTTTTTACATCACTGACAGCTGAGACAGCAAAGATTAATATAGAGAGAGTTTGCCGTTGAAAGCTGCCTGTGCCTGTTAATGATTGAGCTGCACACAGGTAGTGAGAAAGACAGACAGATAGAAATGGAAAGCACAAATGCTCATCTTTTTCTTTCCATTTGTCATTTGTTTTTCTATAAAGAGAAAGCAGATTTTTCCCCACAGTCTGGAAGAGCCAAAAAATGGCTTCATCCGGCAAGATTTAGACAATGGCAACGACACAGGACAGGTTTGCTTGGAATGCCTTCTAGATTATTTCAGACTTGAGCACAGGCAAACATACAAAAGCAGCTCCAACGTTTTCAGAGTTATTTACAATTCCAGTACAATGAATCTTGTGAGTGGTGATTCTTTATGTAGCCCCTGAGAACTCAAAGCATTGTGGGAAGCCCACATTATATATTGCATCCCCTACTTAAGGTGGAAATTATGTTTTGACAAAAGCAGTGCCTTTAGGATTATGATGAGCCCTACCCACAATACATCAGGACACAGCTATTTTAATGTAGACATAAGCAGTTAAAGAAAAGCAGAAGAATACAATTGAAAAAGAAATAAAGGGAGAAATGACTTTTAAATTAGACTGATGTTTCACACCTCACCATAGCTTCCTGATCCTGCTGCTAAGTGTGGGTGGTGTGAATAAGTTTGCCATTGATACTTTCTTTTTGAATAGGTGGGTGATTCTTAGTTAAAGCACTTCTGACTACTTCATCTTAAAATTACACTTTTTCAAACAATGTTTCATCCATCTTTAAATATTCATCACATATCTTCAAACTTTTAAAGTTCAGAAACAAGCAGTTTCTTTTTGGAAAAACGTTTCTGAAAAAACTCAAATTGCTCAGACAGTGACAAAAATATCTTTACACAAATACTAAATTACTTGATCTACGTATAATGAATATTATGAAAAAGTTTTTTTTTAACATTAATTTCCTAATTGTGGAGGGAAAGTTTAGGTAAGTGACAACCTCAAAACAAATTAAGATTTTTTTTTACAGAAGTACTTTAAAACAGCACAAGGCAAACAAGTGATAATTATATATTTAATACTTTAAAATCATGTAGAGCACAGAAAGTGTTGAACTAAAGAACAACTACATTAAACCTTATGGTTGAATGCACAATTCATTATTATGAACCGTTCTGGAATCAAAATGTATGGATTTCCTAATTTATAGATTCATCCTCTTCAGGAATGAGGGTTAACTCCCTGTTTGTTAAGAAACAATTTTTTCATGGCTTGTATTGGCCAGCTGAACTTTTACCAGACTACAGTAAGAACATCTGCATTAGCATTTGACAATTGTTGATTTAGGGTTTTGTGACTGTGATTGTCCCTTTCTGGGCCAACTATCATTCTGTTTTACACACTTGGCTCTATTGTGAGGGAAACACCTTTCTCTTCCTCTCATCTTAGAACATATTTGCAGATTTAGGGCTCTTTAGAGGAGCTTGATGGGCTGCAGTAAACAGCAGGTGTCAGTCTGAAGAATATTACATCATTCTAGGTCACTCTAGGACAGCCCAGGTCACTCACAGTAGATAATTTACTCAAAATAATGTTCTATAAAGCACTTTTTCTAAACTGCTGTGTGACAAAACAGTTTTTCCCTGATCCAAAAGTTTACTGCTAAACAAAAAATGTAATGCAATCGTCCAACTGTGCAGAAATGAAAATTTCCTAAATAAATGAAAATAGAATAATAATTAAAATAAATAAGATGTTTTAATACCTAAGGTTGTGTAACCAATCAAAGTTTTCTTTCGAACTGATCTTTCACACAATAAAACAATAAAAATAAAAACACAATAAAAATAAAAATCTACTGAAATAAGTAAACAAAAGCAAACTAAATGAAACATGGGTCACATTTGTGCTTACATTGTACAAGAATTTTAGTAGCATTTTTAACTTGCGCTAGCACTGAAAATCCACCCAGTACAAAATCTACATCAATCAGAACAACATAAACATTAATCAATTACTAGGTCTTCTGTTATTTAGTTCACAAGCCTCTATACAGAGTGAGCTACACAAATGTGGTTTATTCTATAGTATTTTGCTACTGTGCCTTCACCATTGTATGTTTAACATAACCATCACTCATCTGTTTTATCAAGCGGGTCTCACTGTAGCCTTCAAATGAGCTCTCCAAGGTGCTGAAAAGCCACTTCCCCTTACCTGCCGGGCCCACCGCTCCACAGCCCATCAAAGCATTGCGGAGCTCTGAACTGAACCTTCTATTTAGTTCTCACCACTCGTCTCGTCCGTCCTGAGCAAAGGACGAGGCAGAGCGGAGGGAGTCACCAAAGACTCCAGGGTGTTTTTGTTTAGATTAATGACTTTTGAAAATACAGAAGTCTCATGAATTCACGGCTGGTGTCCCACAAGGGGCCGCTGCAGAAAGACGCACACTGACAGCGGTGCTGTCGGGATCATTAGCTGGTGTGAGCCCCTGCCATTAAGGTGGCAAAGAGCTGAATGGTGTCACCCTCCGGAACAGAGACTTCACCTGAAGCTCTCATCTGCACAGACAGCAGACGAGCAGGACAGTCCCGGGTGAGAGCAATGAGGTGAGCTTCATTTCATTGCCTTTCTGCAGCAGTACATCGACATGTTAACCTTACAGTGACAGGAAAAGAGACTGTATTAATGTCTCTCAGCTCTTTTGTATAAGACTGACACCCACTAACTAAAATGAGTGAATATGGGGAATGTAAAGATAACAGGTCTTATCCTGTCTTAACAGGTAAAGATATGACAAGCTCTCAAAAGTATGACTTACAATTGTGCTAAGGGCACTAAGGAGTTTTCGTTCTAAAGGACACCATTAAACGCCAATAAATCAATGATAAATTGCTGTAAAATACATGAAATATTCTTAGATCAATGAACCAATGCTGGAAAAATAAAATGTTTCCCAATATTTACTTTTATTATATTTGATCTTACTGTTACACTAAATATATCAACTATCCAAAAGTTTGCAGTTAATTTATTTGCTTGTGTTAGACCTAAATAGACCTACACATATATAAAATATTTTGTGTTTGAGGCTCTCTCATCCTCCCAGCATGCAATGGGGCATGAATAATTATGATTGTTGCTCGACTATTTGACAGTTTTTTACACTGTTTCACATAATAAAGTTAATACAGGAAAAAGGTGATACAGCTTTTTAGTCAAACTAAATCTAAGTAGGTTATTTTTACAGCGGTGGCAGAATAAATAAAATGAAGACATTCATTTAAGTATATGATGAAAACAAACACAGAACATTGTTCCACAAATACTTCAATATAAACCGTTTTCAATCCAACACATTACGCCATTGCGCTTCAAATCCAGCTCATTTCAAGATCAGACTATTCTCATCATCAATTCCTGTGTTAAGTGCTAAACACAAACTTACAAACAGAAGAACACAATATAACAGGCTCAGCCTGTGCCACAAAAACAAGCTACAGATATGGACAACACGGTATCAGTTCTACCATCAGACTTCAGCCAGAGAAAAACCCTGCTAATGTTCACCACATGTCCACCACAGCTTCACCGAAATCAACACATTATCTTGCACTCTATAAATGAGTCATTTCTAACAAGTCTGCTCCCTTAAGACTTAAGACAGTGAAGCTTAGCTCTATAGCGCAAAAGTAGTTTAAGCAGGTTGGTAGTAGGAGTCACAGAAACATTAATCAAGCCCTCAGTGTTTTTTTTGGCAAGGCCTCAGAGAGAAACAGAGCGGCCGGGTGCGGGTTTACACACGGAAGTGGTCTGAAGTGTCTCAATAAGGCTCTTGTGAAAACCCATCTCACCAGGAGCGGTCAGGATTAAATGGAGAAAATGAAACAAGCCGGTTAGCTTTTCCACAGCCCTAGCCACATATGGCAGCTGCACAGATGCCTGGATCGAGACACTGTTGCAGGCATTGCTCAGGAATGGTAGATCCAGAGCAGCTGGGCCGCACTGTTTAGATTAATAAGATCAACGTGGAAGACGTTAAGCACTAAGCGCTGGCCATGCCAACTCCGGAGAGTATCGTAATGGCTTCAATATTACTAGGGGGTGTATGAAAGAAACCTTACATTAATTCATTTAAACAGGCATTTAAATCCTGTGGAGGGGTGGGTGGGTCTGAGTACAGCCCACAGGAGACCCGGGCAGCTCTCTCATCTCTCTTTTAGTCTATTAGGGTCAATTTTTTTACATTTTGGGCTGGATTCAGTTGGTAGGATAGAAGTATGATTTACATTTGCCACAAAAATTACAAAACAGTCAAAAAGAATGAAGGTCATATGTAGACAAGAAACAAGACATTCTTTCAGAACAAGCATCTGTAAGGTAGATAAATGAAAAATGACATAATATCATTATAAAATGACAGCATATCACAGAAGTCTTTGTCCTTTAGGAATACAAGTTGGAGAGTGTTTAATCCTTGATGTTCAGGTTATAAAAGGGTACAGTGAGAACTATGTATTTTTGTAAAAAAAAAAAAAAGGTACAAGTTAAAGGATGTTGCAAGACTATAGACTATAAAAATATAGTTAAGGCACCCTCAAAAATCACGAAAGCCTCATGTGAATGCTGACTTTGGACCATTCTCTCTTAAAAGCGTCCCTTGTGCAACTGTCAAAATGTCCTTTAACAGCAATCAATAGGGCACCCAGGCATAAATAGATGCCAGTTTCAGAGTTTTGCGATGATATGAATTCTCCTCAACGTCCCATCTATCAAGATAAAACAAATGCTGCTCATTACGGAGAAAAAAAAATACACCATCGTCCCAGCAAGGGCAATTTTGCCTCCCCAAAAACGTGTGGGAGTTTTTAATATTGTGGAGTGGAGCGTGTGTCACCCGGGGACCCACTTCAGCTCTTCATCAATCTGCTGTTCCCCCTCTACCTCCCACCCCCATGGACCTCGTCAGAGATTTACAGACGAATCTGTGCCTTATCGCTTTAGAACAACGCTCTGTACCGCTCACCAGAGAAATGTCCTATTTGATTTCAGGGGAAGTAAATGATCTTTCATCTGCAGGATGAAATTGGAAAGTTTTAGCATCAATTGACTACACTTGAAGAAAGAATTTGGAGAAAAAGAATCTCACATATTTAGAAAAGCAAGACTTTAAAATCTCAAAAGTTTGATTGATGTTTCCATCAAACAAAACCCACCATTTTTATTTTATAACGCTGAAGTCATCACAGACTGTAACTGTAATTATCTAATGTGGTACATAGAGAAAAAAAATTAAAGCTGTCCCAGAGGAACATTTTATTGTTCAGAGGTAGTTCTTTCATAGTTATGAGACTGTACCAAGTTCTCAGTTGTTTCATTTAAGCATCAATTTTATCTGAGAAAACATCTAAATATAGGAGAAATATAAAGGCACAAGAGTCAATAGTTGTACAGTACAGCAAAGTAAGAGTACTGAGCTTTAAAAATATACATAACACAGATTATTAATTTTTAAATCTGTGTCTCTGAACTGCAGATTTTGGTATCTGACATTTAAGCAGATTGCAAGATTTTGTCTAACACTCTCCTGTGAGGGTAACCAGACATTGAAACAGGTAAGGTCTTGAAAACAGTTCACCTCTGTTTCATACGTTATTTGACCTCACCTAGACTAATCCAAACACATTTTATTAAACCTCCAAGTTCCGTTATAATTGTGCTCGGACAATTTCTCTATTATGTGTATCTGCAGTTGAAGTTTAGGTACACTTGATTTAGCTTTAGTCCGGAACTATGCATCTCTCCCCTGAGGTTTCGGGATCTAAGCCATCTGGTTAAAGTTCTCACAGTCCATTTCCCCAATGCTGTGCTCTCCACAACGCTGGCTGAGAGGAACTAATGTGAGGCAGAACCACCAAGCACAAAGCCCATTATACATCCACATCAGGCCGGACAACTTTCACTGGGTCACACACAGAGTGAAAAAATGATGCACGTAGGTTTTATTAAACAACCAGAGGAAAAGATTGTTTTCCGTTGACAAGGCTTGGCTCTAGCCCTATGCTATTTCTCTTCGACTCATCATAAGTTTCCTATCACAATGCTGTGGAAACTATCCCTGGAAAGAAAGGGATTAGAGCATTACAAAAAAATCATTTCCATATGGACAAAGAGAGGTGGGGGAAGGAAAGGGGATGGTTTGGGGATTTCTTCCAAAAAAACATCTGGAGAAGCAATCTGGTGTAAATAAGAAGACAACCGCTCACTGCCCACCCAATAAATAACACACAGCGAAGGAGCTAGTTCACAGTCTGGGTTTTCCCACAGCCCTGAACATGACATTGAATTAAGCTCAGCCAGCAAACAGGGAAAGCTTGAAGCTGCGTAGACACAACTGTGCGCTAGCATCGATTTGTCTATACGTAGGTTTCGTCCAATTGCATCCAGGCCTCAACATTCTCCTCTGTTTTTTTCCTTTTGGCTATGCGACAGTCACTGGCAGGAAACTCGTGTTCTCTCGTTGTCCGCATGGGAAAGTATCCTGCCTTCTTAGGTGATTGCATTTGCCAACACTCTCGAGCAGAGGTAGGTACAGAAGTATCGTGCTGGAGAGAACACAGCTCCACTCCCCGTGGGACTTTCAACGCCTCGCTCAACTAGAAATATTTGTTTTCTCTGCTCAGATAGTGGTTTAGGTAAACAGCATATTGCCTGCTCAAGCTGGCACAAACATGGTTTGTTAATTACATTTTCCATGCCAGACAAACATGCAAAGTAAAGCTCACTTTTTTATTCAATTTGTGAACAAAACAAATATTCCTGTATTAAAACAGCAATTGTTTAAAACCATTTTTAATTTAAAGGTGTAACTTTCATGTTCAAAAACCATCTCCTATAGTAGCTTAGTATGCAGAGCACTTTAGATTTAAACAAGTTGTGTACACTTTCCAGGGAAAAATTAAAGGTAGTTTTATTTTAAAAACAATTTCACAGAGGCTAGCAATAACAAGCAAACGTAAGATCCCACCGTTCCCTCAGAGCGCTCATTACAGCCACACCTCCTCTATAATACATGAACAAATCCAGTTTAACAGGAAAGTAGGATGATTGGATAAACATTTTATGGTTCCACACATTAAATATAATAATTTAAGGACTATATATTTTTAATATAATATTGTATTTATACTATGTTACTTAATGATTTCTATCAATAAATGGAAACCTTCAAACAGCAAAACCAAAATTCTCTACCCTGCCTTTAATCAAAAATGTAGTCCTGCATGAAAACTAACAATATAAGCATATAAAAGCATCTAAAAGAAATAAGACACAATAACAATGGCTGTCAACCAATGATAGGCAAGAATAATGCTATGGTATTCTATCTAATGGTACAAAACATTTTGTTTGTAACAACATTAAATCACATGAAAAATTATGTCTTTTAGATATGAATCTAAATATGCAATGAATCAATCAAGCTTATCTTACTACCTCCTTTGAAAGCATTTAAAGTAGAACTATATTTTAACAAACCACATATAAAAAAACAGATGCAATGCAACCTGTTTTGCAGAATCCTGAAGTATGTTGTGCATAATTTGTAAAATGGAAAATACACAAAGTCCTAAAATATATACTACACTTCTCTAAACAACATAAAATAAGGTACATTTCACATCATTGCAAATATATTGAAAATTCATTGCTACCTTCTATATTTACAAGTAATACTGCTTAACAAATCTAGACCAAAGTGTTTTTCAGACAAAGTTAAACTTTCAGAACACCAACTGCCTGAAGAGCTGCAACAGCAGAACCCACACACACAAACAGACCCCCGGTGCCCAGCGGTGGTTCTTTCAGGCAGATGGTGCAAGCCCAGGTCTGAAGGGTAGAGCACAGGGGGTCAGGACTGCACAGGTGACCCAGGAGAGGATCTGGAGGAGCTGTAGGCCACCTCCATACATTTACCAGGCCTGAGGTGTTAATGAGAAATATGGAACAAGAGAAGCAGAGGAGAAAAAGAACAGAAGGAAGCCACGTTCATGAAAACGACAAAAGAACAGATGTAGGCAAACAGGTAGAGGAAGATTAGAGACGAAGGGAGCTAAAAATAAAAAGATTGAGGGTCGTTAATCACAGCCACACAGGGGGCGGAAAACCTCAGGTGCACATCGTACAATGAGCAAAAAGTGTGAAGATTTTCTGACACTGGTTTACAAGCGAAAAATCTACTGCATGTTTGGTTTCACTTATTTATGGCCAAATTTTGGTGTTCAAAATAAACCTTTCATTTAGAATTTAAAACTAAAAGCTGGTTGTCACCACAGGGCATTGTGCTAATTTTCCCATCATCCTTTGCTCCTGCAGCTAGGTGTGTGTTTTTGTGCAGTGGGCACAGCAGAACATCTCGCATGCATTATGGGATGCTGAGGGGGTGGGGGGCAGAAAGGGGACAAAGATCTTGAATATTTTATAGAACATGAGAGGGACCAAACTGAGGTCATCAGGAGATTATCAGCTGAGCCCATCAATATTATATGACACTTCCCTGTGTTATGTTCATGGAAGAGGAATGTCTTAGGAGGTTTTATTCTTGGATAAATCCATGAAAGTTTAGAAAAAGAAAAGTTTTACTATTGGATTAAACATTTTTTTCTGCTGATGTTAAACATGACATTTAACCAATGACAGATACTGTAAGCTCTGCTAGATATAAGATTGCAACTGTTTTAATTCTTCACCTGTAAACGACAGTATGTTGATACTATACAGTGACATCTGGGGACTTCTGAAGCTTTTGCCACCTGCTGATCACAGTTTCCCTACACTAAAGCACAACAGATGTATTTCCCCCATTAAATCTCAGGGAAAATGATGTCATGTGAACTGCTTACATGGGAGTTATAAATAATACAAATACCAAATTATCATAAATCCATAGTACAATAAACAAGCTCAGAAATGCAAATAAAAGCAACGTAAAGGACAATCCAAAATCTTATAGAAAAACAGTCAATTATCCAATGAAGAGTGATTTGGTAACGGCCGCAAAAGCGATAATTTTTATTGTTCATGTGCTGCATAACAAATTCATATCTTGGTTCAACATATACCACATGTATATACAAACACATCTATACACACACTAGTTGTTCTACAACATCTTCTGAACAATCCATAGTTTTAACACATTTAGGTCTGTCAGAAATCCATAACTGAGCAGTGAGGTATATCGTGCTGTTAGATGTTCGAGTGGGGGGAAGGAATGAATATTTATGGTTCTGAAGTCCTGTAGTGTTATAGCAGTACACTGAAGTAATGAGATAACACGCAGAGCAAAGCTAAAAAAACAGCAAGCCAACATTTCAATATTACCTCACCTGTAGCATAACATGAAAGGCAAACATCTTAAGGAACTTTACTCACCAACTAATTTGGGTTGTTTCTATGTTTTATTTGTGGCTCACATCTCTGGTTTTAGGTCAGGTTTCTGCGGTTTTCATTGCAAGGTTAAATTTCTCTGGCTGTGGTGGTTTTTATAAAAGACCCCTGTGAATTGATGGAGCTCACCTGCTATAGAAGAGAAACCGAGGTATATTTGAGTAACACAATGTGCTTAAAATCAGAATGAGTCAGGCAGTTTTACTGTACCCTAAAATGTCTCCCTCTCCTTGTCTATCTCCACTGCATGTGTAAAATAAAACAAAAGTTTGTAGCTTTATGTATTTTTATTAGGCAGAAACGAACACGTTTTTGGTTGTGCACACAGCAAGTGTGTCTATCATTTAACAAAAATGCATAAATGAGTCTGTAGTGTTTGCCAAACAAATCCACATATAACAAATCATAAAACGTACAAGAACTGATTAGAGTGCAGAAAGCTATTAATAATTCAAGCAACAATCGTGTCATAAAACTCCCCATACACACACTAACACACTCGTGTTCCAGACACTCTCTCTCTTTCAGACAGGCTGGAGAGTAAGGGCCCCTCACCTGGTTTAGATCAACAGAAGTTGCTCAGCAGGTTCTCAGGTTTCCTGAGTATGGCGTGGGTCCACAGCTCTCAGAGGTCATTAAAAGAGCGGCACGCTGCTAACTCTCATACCACTGCGGCTGGGTCACTGTACACGACTCACACACTCTCACTTCTGCTTACACATGCCTGTAATGAGGGAGAACAGTACACTACATTCTCATGCGTGATAGATGATGGATGGATGGATGGATGGATGGATGGATAACATTAATGTAATTTTTATTTAATCATTTTCTTTCATTAGTTATTTCATTTGTGGTGCTATATTCCAAACAACTATAATGTTCAATCAGACCATCGGGAGCAATAACCCTGTTTCCTTCTCCTTTCATTACATTTGTATTAAACCTGCTGATTCTATGCACTAAATGACACCATCCACCAAATTTATTGCAGCTAAAAGTTATGTAAAAGGCTTACCTTTTACCATTTATAGTCTATTCTCTACAGTGTGCACTCAATGAAGTCATGTTAACACCTATCCTGACAGCTTTACAGCACAGCAGACTATAGGCCTATAACACCCATATATTTAAGGAGCGTTGCAGGTTATGTATATATTTGCAGTGTTAAATTTTCTATCAAGTGTTGGCATTTCACTTATGTCACACACATTGAGCAGTGTTGGGTAAAGTTGACAGGTCGAGTTGAAATTCCATGCGAACTTCATTTGTCTCGCATTGGATATGTGTGCATGTGTTGAGCACATACAGAGAGAAAATGTCTGTCTGTCTGTCTGTCTGTGCGCGAGAGAGAGGGGGGGGTATATTTTTTCAGGAATAGTAAAAACTAAAATCGAACTTGAATCGAACTTGAAACTAAACCCTACAAGTTCATGTTGTTGTATTACGCACTTGAAAAAAAATGTAAGTGTTAAGGAGGTGATAAATGTAATGCATTTATATATTAAATTAAAAACTACGACAACTTTACTGTATCATTGCAAAAAGCCTTACAGAAAAAAAATGCATATTTAATCATTAATAGAGCATTAAAATGATTAACTAAAATGATTCAGAACTGTTTGCCTGTTTATATAAAAGCAGGATATTTAGTCGTGGTTGTCTTGTGTTCGTCCTTCATATCATTGCATGATGGCGATGTATTTTTAACTCCGTTAGAGAATCTTAGTACGGGTTGAAATAAAATATTAAAAAAAACAGACACCGTTGCAAAAAAACTCAACTTTAAAATACTTTTCTCATTACTTCGGGCTGTCTTGTGGAGTTTTTTTCCCGAAAATGCAAAAGCATCATCGTTTAACTACTCTACGTTTAAACTTCAATAACGCAAGATAAGATATGTAGTGTTTTGTCGCCATCTAGTGGAATGTATTTGGTATTTGTCTTTTTCACAAACGTGCGGTGTGTTAATATTTGTTAACTAGCCTAATGTTTGTTTCAACATTTACTAATCATTTCTTTAAAGAAGTTAATTAGACAAACCCTAACGCCAAAGAACAATAAACAGCTATATTCGCATTAAGTAACATTAACAGAACCGCTGTAAAAAAAAAAACAGCCTACATGTTTACTGTATGTAGGCTGCTAGTCCATGTTAGCTAATGCATTAGCTAATGTTAACTACGGAACGCTAGTGTAAAGTGTGTTCTAAAAAAACAGAATAACGCTGTTTACATTCCTAAAAATTATATTGAACTTGAACTACAGCTACTAAATATGCATAAATTGATAATATATATATATATATGTGCATATAATACCACTCGTACATTACAAATATATACTGATACTCCTTCGAGCTCACATTTGTCGCACGTTTTCTAGTGTTGCTTTAAAAACAGCTTAGGAAATCTGAGCTGTGATTTCCGCTAGATGGCACAGCGATCCAATTAAACCCGTCAAATTTGCGCCTCTCTGCTCCATCCGCTGGTAGTAATATGGCATTGGGGTTGTAGTAATTCTGGCGCGTAATTTTGCAACATTACGGGGTTCTATGCATTTAAATTTAAACCTAGCAACATCTCTGGGGTTTACATTTTGCAGCATAGTCTTAGAAAACCATGGCAGCAACCGTTATACTTGCATATTGTTTAACAGTTTTAGTTGGAGTAAGTAGTTTGCCTCCTGTTAAAACATCAACTACAACAGCGTCGTTTAATTTCAATGACACTCGAGCATCGCTTGCAACGGGAAGAGTGAGAGCTAGTATTAAATACAGGACCAGCATATATAAAACAATTTCACCTACAAAGGTAAGCAAACCCACCAAGGAGACCACCAGGGTGTTAAAACCCCCCAGGGCAATCAAACCTACTGAAGGGAGCACCAATGCAAAGAAGACCACTACAAAGCCAATCATTTTGACTAAAGGAACAACAACAACTCTGAAACCCACCTTAAAAACAACAACAGTGAAGCCAACAGTCAGGACCACAAAATTCACTCCCAAGACCACCCCAGTAAGTTTTCACACAGAGGATCTGAATGAAAGTATTGAGAAGGATGTGGAAAAGAGAGTGTGGAACACCAGAGATAGTGGAGAACCACCGGTGTTTGGTAAGAAATGCATGAATTTATTAGGAACAGTAACATGGGTTTTGTGTAAATGGAATCAGCCAATATCACATAGTTGTATATTATATATATTTATCTTTTTATCTTCTGTATGCTAGTTTATCTATATATTAAAATAAATAGCAATTATGTTTGCTTAGATAGTGTATGTGTATGAGTACATATGCTGTATCTGTTGTGGATTTGTGAGATGTTTTTCAAAATAAATGCCAACTTCATCAGTTTATATATACAGGCATGCCTTTTCCAACAGCTGTTATGTATTCTATATCATAGTCAAACTGAAATAATCAACCTCTTCCTGTTTCTAAAGCCAGTTTGGTCAATTCTGCAGTAAACTGTCCTCCACATTCTTGACAAACCACAAATTGCACAATTTTCATCCTCACAAATGTTTACATACTTAAATATCCTGTTGATCTGAGCACTGTTTGCAGTGCTACAGAGTTAAATTTCTTGCCGCCAACAGCTGTATCAACATGGTATGGTAAAAATGCAAATAGCTTCTACTCAGCACATCAGTATAAATCAGCAGTAATCTTTCAGTGCATGTGATTAATGATTGACAAAGTTAACAGTTGAACGGTAGTTAAATGATTAAGTAGTGTAAAATTTCGAAAGGATCGATTCCAGACTAGTCCAGCACGGATGTTTGAGGCTTTAAAACACAAAGAGACTGCGAGTCTCAAGGTATCACCACATGGCTAAGCAGAAGGACCTTCATACCTGTCCAGCACAGACGCGTCTCTATGTGCTGATAACCACAAACAGAACCGAACTTCCGTCAACATACACCTGATACCCAATCAACTCCTAAAATTTAGAATATAGGAAAATAAAACTTTCCAATGCATATAAACTAATATATAAAATGCATTTGTTACGGCTTTTCACAGGTGTTATGAAACGTTAACTTCACGCACTCAAAAAGTTTGCTCAGGTGAGGGGCGTGGTCACACGTTCTTGCGTAGATTCGCGTTGTGGGGAGAAAACACGCGTCTTAAGGCCCTATGTTCGGTTTCTAAAATACGAAAGCATGCTGTGTGTACGGGCTATCCTAAAATGAAGCAATAATAAGAAAATATTTAACAAAGATACTTACAGGCTTTGCAGATTTTGTTTTTAATAGCCTTTCCGGCAACGTGTTTTCAAGCCATCTTCAATGAATGCGTTAAGAAACCGTTAATTCGCCGTCTGATAAACGTAACGTCCGCCTGTCAGCCAATAAATTATGGACCTTCTCTCAATCTAATTAATATTCATGAGAAAACTTTCCCTTTAATACACACAGCACAGACATTTCCGATAAACAGTTTATGTGCATCTACAGTATTTTGTAATATTTATTTATTAATAATATTAGTGAGCAGGAACACATTAGATCCTATACAATGACAACATGTGTCTGAATGTGTCACATCCAAATAGTTAAATATCATGACTTTCATTCATATATTTATTAAACAACAACAAATGTTATTATTGTTTAACAATCAGAAATGTTTGTAAAATACTAATGAAAGCTTAAACTCTCGCCCACTTTGTGTCTTCTTCACATTTCCTTTTGTTTTCAGAATGCCCACCTTTGGGTCTGGAGTCTTTGAAAGTTAAAGACTCACAGCTTCTAGCCTCCTCATACAAGCGCACAGGTCTGGGACCACACAGGGCCCGACTTAACATACAGGTGAGTTTCTCCCTTTCTTACACTGTTTGTATATATTTGTTATAATAATAAATATAAATTATATATAATCAGCAGCATCTTTGGTTATTTGCTTGTGGTCTAACATACACCTGTTTTTTTGTGTCCTTTGCTTCTAAAGTCTGGTGTGGAGGATGGGGACATCTATGATGGAGCCTGGTGTGCCCAGTACAAAGACAAGACCCAGTGGCTACAGATAGATGCCATGAAGCTAACACGGTTCACAGCAGTTATACTACAGGGCCGCAGCTCCATATGGAGGTACTGCGCTAATATTTCTCTACCATAATGTTATAGTAAAAAGTAAGAATAACAATGTCACTTTTCCTCTGTAGCTTGGACTATGTAGAAACCTTCAAGGTGCAGGTCAGCAATGACACCATTAAATGGAAGCTGTGCATGAATGGATCAAAAGAGGCGGTATGTTGGTCTGTTTATAATAAATTGTAATTTCTCTTTGTATGTATTTTTATGTAAGTTTTGCATGACTGCATTCATCACACAGACTGCCCTCTCACATGGTCTTAAAATGATCATTTACCTTTTTTTATTCTTCTTGATGTTAGCAGCAACCAATATTCATTATGTTGAGGTTTTTCCAACCATTTACAATTCTTTTGCTGTTGGGACCAATGAAATTTGTACTGTTCCTTCATACAGTAAACAACTCTTGTGTTGTAGATATACATTTAAATCTTACACCAAGCATTAAGAATCATTTTATTTGTCATGGCATGACCCCCTTCAATGTCATTATGGGGTTAAATTACAGTTTTCCTAGCATTTAAAAGGAATCAGCTTAAATGAGCAGCAGGTTCTGCCATTCATTGCCACTGGTGGATATTAGCCTCAGTGTCTTTGTGACATCATTACATCCATTCAGAGTTTCCAGCTGGCTCAGGGTACGATGCACTAACAGAGGTTGGAGGCAGTCGCTGGCAGCAGTTGGCAGGGTTAAGCGGCTCTTTTAAAAAGAATAGCCTGCCCACTGTGGGCTCTGCTGTGCCAGCCTCTTTTGCCCTTCTTGGGTGTAGACTTGCACAAGGAGCTTTGCCATCTGCCACAGGCAAATGTCAATTTGGATGGTATCAACAGGATCACTCACCAGAAGTGATCTTGTATGCTAACAGGTGTTTGAGGGAAACAAGGACAGTGAAACGCCAGTCTTGGCAGTTTTACCTGAACCGGCGATAGCACGCTACATCCGTATTAACCCGCAGACCTGGTTTAAGAATGGGTCCATCTGCCTGAGAGCTGAGATTATGGGCTGTGAACTGCCAGGTATGCTAAACACAAACCATACATTGACCTTGGAACTGGAGGTCTTCTGATTATTATACAACATGAAAATAATATTGGAAAAATAATATTGGAAACAAAAAAATTATCCAATTCATCACATTTCCAAACAAATGAAGTGAGAACATGACGCTTCTCTGTATAAAATTTAAGCACAATATTGTGGTTTGTTAAAGATCCAGAAAATATCTACCCATGGCAAACTGAGGATGACACCAAAGATAAGCTGGACTTCAGACATCACAACTACAAAGAGATGAGGAAGGTGAGGGAGATGGATGATAAAAGATAGAACCTGATGTCACTAAAGTAGTTTCCCAACAACTTTCATGGTCACTTATATTTTCAAATCAAATATTTTCTACACATAACTGTTATTTGCTAACTGACGCTTCCTTTTAAAAGATTCAGGGAAGCAGTTGGGCCACAAAATCTAAAATCAAATCTCAGCTGGAAATTCAATATTGTTTCAGGTTTGGTCACATTAGTATGTGAACACTGCCCTGTAGGTCACTTGTGGTTAGTCTAACCACTATTATGCAACAGTGTCTACATTAACTTCCATCTACATTAACTCTTGCGGCCAGGTAACAAAAATACACATTCATACACACACACACACACACAGAAAGAAAAGTGCAAGAAAAGATTCCTAGAACCTTTTCTAAAAAAGAAATCATTTGTGATGGAGGGCATGTAAATAAATAAACCTAACTGAATGTTTATGTGTACTTTGTCATAAACCATGTCAAATCCATGAAAACATATCTGATCTTTCAGCTCATGAAGTCTGTGAATGAGATGTGTCCTGATGTCACACGCATTTACAGCATTGGCAAAAGCTACAAGGGCCTCAAACTGTATGTGATGGAAATCTCAGACAATCCAGGAAAACACGAACTGGGTGAGTCCACACCTGCTGTGTTACCTGCCTAATGTGTAGCTCTTTTTTAATTTAATGAAAACAATCTATGGTATTCATTACTATAGCTGTCAAATAAATGTGTTCATTCAGGGCAATTCATAATAAAATTGTTCAAATAAATTCATCTTTTACAAGCACAGTTTTGTTCACTGTGGGCACCAAAGTGATCTATGAGTTTCTGGCATTGTCAGCAGGAGACGTGCAGTTTTATCACATTCTATGCAGTGATTTTGAGAACAGGAGGAATTCTATAATCAATCTCAGTGGATTTATATATATGGTACACTTTGTTAATCAGAGCTGAGATTAGTAACTGAAAGCATTAATGAAATGACCAAAAAGGTTTAATAAACAGTTACATACAGAACAGAGGTGTTTAAAACTGTGACTGAGGGGCCATAAAATTATTGATATCTGCAGCATTTCTTTGGAGAAATTTCTTTCAGAGTTCAGTAGAGGCAAATTTCATGTGGGTCTGGATATCAGTGTTTGATAAGAGTAACTGGAATAAAGCCCAATGCCGCCCTCCCTTTCACTCTCTCTCTCTTTTTCTCCTTTGCTTTCTCTGTCTCTCTCTCTCTCTCTCTTACGTTCTTTCTCATGCATTCACCCGTTTACACTGGCCAGCCCATGTGTTTGCATTGGCCTGTGGGCTAGAGTTTGGTTCCTCAGTCAGTGAGGTTGCCAGCGCTGGCAGTGGTTAATCATCTATCACTCACTCACATGGCTAGGATGCCATCTCAAACTTCAGACCTCAAATTAATATCCCCAGTGGATGGAAATAACATCACCTGTCATAAAATCATGAGCATCTAACTGTGGGTCAAGTGGATCAAAGCTGTGGCCATTATTTGTAATAGGAAATTTGACCTAATGAATCAGAAGCCTCTCTGGGCACTGTGGAAAAAAATGCCAGCCTCCATGTTCCTTTATGACCTCTCTGGAAACATAACACTTTATATTGGTTGTGCTTATGAAATGAGAACAAAGTGTGAAAGTAATTTTATATGCATGAGCTTAGGGTTCCCACAGTCATGGAAAACCTGGAATACTGGGAAATTTAAAAGATAAGATTCCTGTCCAGTTGCCACAAACACCTAGAAGAGTCATGTAACTTCATATATGTCTATGTTCTCATAAACCTAATAACACACTCAGAAGTTAGCATTTGTGCCAACAATACACAGTATTCATTATTCTAATCTCTCCTAAAGCAAAGGTATGCTAAGTTTTAAAAATTATATTAATATATAGCAGACAAAAGTGCATATCAGGACAGCAGATGGCCTCCGTATTTAATGACTAGTTAGATATGTACATTATCCTTTGTGGACGTACTTTTTGTTGTTTTGTTGTTTTCCAGACAAGTGTTTCCTTTCTGCATTTATTAGCAGCATTTTAATGTTGTGGTCTGTACAGAGGGGTCAAAGGTCAGTTAGTTATTACTCACATTCACTTCTCTGGAAATTCCACCTTTCCGGCAGGAATGCATAATGTTTTCTTAGGGAGAGTAACGAAAGACACACTGCTGAGAGTC
This sequence comes from Yasuhikotakia modesta, assembly GCA_036877545.1. NCBI lineage: Eukaryota > Metazoa > Chordata > Actinopteri > Cypriniformes > Botiidae > Yasuhikotakia > Yasuhikotakia modesta. The sequence continues at coordinate 56,438 of JBAJNP010000213.1, read as the reverse complement.
AATGGATCAACTGTTTGTCAAATGGGGGGATTTAACTCTTTCTACAACAGTCAGAGCAGCTACAGTTACAGTGTCTTGTACAGCTCCCCTTGGCTGACAAAAAGAGTGCAAGACCCAACAAGATCAATATTTACAGACGTAAATCAGCCAGGATTGTTCAGATATGCATGATTTTAAAAGTTTTAAAAGTTCAGGGAAAACACTGTAAATAAAATTTAATTTTACATTTTTTTCATGAAGAACATGTTAGCATTTTAAACTAGACTGCCCACTTCATATCTGTCATAACCCTGCATTATCCTGACCAAATTATTTTTATTTTATTTTATTGTGGTTTTATTACAGAAAGCAGGTATTTACATAACAGCATTTGAAAGTAATGTTTGTGAAACACAGTAATAAGAAATAAAACAGGTTCAAAAAGCAATGATAGGTGCCTCTCTGAGCTGCTAGATAGAAAGTGCCAGATTTCAGAGCTCTCTGTTAACCTATAGGGAAGGTGAAGCATCTGGTCAAAGCATGAAAGGGTGCTTTTCAAAACAGAGCCTCACAGCTGCCCACCTACCAAAATATATCTAATAGCGGCAACAGAAACCGAAGCAAAGCAGTTGTATTTTAAACGCGTTGGCTCCCCCTGCAGGTGAACCAGAATTTCGCTATGTGGCAGGCATGCATGGAAACGAGGTCCTCGGCAGAGAACTTCTGCTAAATCTGATGCAGTACATCTGCCAGGAGTATAAACGTGGAAACCAACGCATCGTCCACCTGGTCAAAGAGACACGCATTCATCTGCTGCCCTCTATGAACCCTGATGGCTATGAATTAGCTTACAAGAAGGTAGGAGGGCAGAGGAAAGTATTTAAAGATATATTGACATATCCCCCAATCAATTTATATTTTCTGCTTTCTGGTTCAGGGTTCAGAGATGGCCGGGTGGGCACTTGGTCGCTATAGTTACGAGGGCATTGACATGAATCACAACTTTGCCGACCTGAACACGGTGATGTGGAACGCCATTGAACTGGAAACAGACAAATCTAAACTTATCAACCATTATTTTCCTATTCCGCAGTACTACACTTCAGAGGAAGCGTTGGTAAAGTAGTTAAAAGTTTTGTTTAAAAATACATAGGTACAACTTACATAGGGTCTACAAAACGCAATACAGGTATTGAAGCAGAAGCCCTTGGATCATAAGAAACATACATTTATTGTCCTAACTGTCAATGCAGTCACATCCTCTTTAAGTATATTAATTAATTTTTACTTTATATGACCATAAATGTAATCTTGCCACAATATTTAATATATTTTATTACATAACTCTTGTCCATTATTAAGGTGGCTTCAGAAACAAGGGCAGTCATCAGTTGGATGCAGACTATCCCGTTTGTTCTCAGTGCTAACCTCCACGGAGGAGAGCTGGTGGTCACATACCCCTTCGACATGACCAAAGACTGGGCTCCTAAAGAGCACACGCCTACCCCAGACGAGAGTTTCTTCCGCTGGCTGGCCACTGTTTACGCCAGCACAAACCATGTCATGTCCAACCCCGATCGAAGGCCGTGTCACAATGAAAACTTCCTTCGTTACAATAACATTATCAATGGAGCCAGTTGGCACACAGTCCCGGGCAGTGAGTACTGCTGCTTTGATACTTCTGATATACTTTAGTTTATCCATATTAGTTAAATAGATTATAAGGAATCACATTGACGTTGAACTTCTGATGTAAGAGTTTGAAGTACTTTTACAAGTAATACACTATGTTTCAGAACTAAACTTTTCTCACCTCCAGAAAGACTCACCTCTTTTTCTCACCTCCTTTTTTAAATTCCTAATAAAAATACACAACTTTTCATAGTTGAAAAGTTGCCAGTAATGCATATTAACTGCTCAACAATGTGGTCCACCCAACCACTTTTATAATAAAAGGTCATCCATGTAATATTGCCATGACCTAATTGTTTGATATTTAAGAAACAAAAATAACTAAAATTTCAATAAAAGCTTTAACAACTATATAGTTGCTTACCTGATTTTGAGATTTGTAAGGCTTAACTAAAAATAAGAAACAAGAGTGTCTGGCTGAAACAATTCTACCCAAAAAATGCACCAATGAAAATGCCTGCTACTCAATCCACCAGCCTTCATGTGCGTTTCCTCTAAAACTGTCCCACCAAATGTTTGTTTTATTTGTCTTGCCATCACAATACTGCATCTGGAAAAAGAAAAGAAGGAAAAATCATCTTGGACTTGATGTTTAATTTTTCATCAGAATATGATCATTTGTTACTTATGAATGAACTTTTTCTCAGGAAACATCTTGACACTTGAAAGTGCATCACATTATGGAAGAAATATGAGTTGCTGTTAAATCATTTTGTATGTTCAATGCAGCCTGTTGCCTGATTGTGTGTTTGTAGGTATGAATGACTTCAGCTACCTGCACACCAACTGTTTTGAGGTGACGGTGGAGCTGTCTTGTGATAAGTTTCCTCATGCCAGTGAGCTGCCTATAGAATGGGAAAACAATAAAGAATCTCTCCTCATCTACATGGAGCAGGTATAACATGACCATAACAGCACAGGCCAATTTAAAGATCACTGATCATTTCCCAGATACCAGATTGAGTAAATACCTGAGACAATGTGCTGATGCGTCCAAAATCACACCAGGTTGTTTGTGTGACAGGTACACAGAGGAATTCAAGGAGTGATAAGAGACAAAGACACTGAAGCTGGTATTGCTGATGCCATTATCAAAGTGGACGACATTGACCACCATATCAGATCAGGTATTGTCATTCAGAATCACCGCTTTCAGACAAGCACTAAATAACATTGATTTAAACAAATATACTTAACTCTTTTACCTAGTAAGGCCATTTTGTGACATTTGTTTTACATAAAACACAAAATAATTTAGGAATAAAATCAAAGTTGTGAAAAAGAGAATTGTTTTAAGAACAATTGTAATGTATTAAGAATGTATTAATTTACTGTTTTTTATTTCAGCTGTTGATGGGGATTACTGGCGTCTGCTGAATCCAGGTGAATATGATGTAACGGTGACAGCAAAGGGGTATACGTCAGCCACCCGAAACTGCAGGGTCGAATATGAGCACTACCCCACCATTTGTGACTTCCGCCTTACCAAGACACCAAAGCAGCGTCTAAGAGACATCCTGGCTAAAGGCGGCAAGATCCCCAAAGATCTGCAACTCAGACTGCGCCAGCTTCGCATACAGAAACTGCGTGCCACCACTAAACTCATTAAAAGCAGGTTGTCGCAGCAGCGTAGGGCCAGAGGGACTCGCCGCTAGGCTACCTCTTAACCTGTTTTGCTGGACAATTACAGGAATTACAGGTCTTATTTTAGAGTACAATCAGTTGCTCTTCCCTGTGAAAACATACATTTTGTATTATACATTGGTAGAGTACATATTTTCATACAGTTTACAGTTTACATACTTTTTACATAAAGAACTACAATTGATTAATGGATGCAATAGGGAGCCACATGCAATGTTTCAGTCTGGAACTGATCTTTCATTGTGGATTTATGGATTTATTAAATATGTATTTTTAGTCTGCTGTATTTTCACCCAAATTAAATTCGTAAGATATCACGATATTACGAATCATCTAGCTATCTAATACTTAAAAACTTGAACTGTTCATGAAAGGAAAGCTTATTCCTGTTTCCAGTACTATACATCTGCGACTGTCAGCAGATGGCGCACAGGTGCTTTTGGAAATTAAGTTTTGTTTTTAAAAGTTATATAATCGTCAATATGAAACGAAGACAATGCAGAAGTGTCTTAAATGTATGAGTAATTTCAACATCTACAATAAAACACAAAAAAATTAGACGGATTCATTTTTATTGATTTTAAACAATAACAAATATAGAAGGTGGTAAATAATTAAAATGAAAATGAAAAAAATATTAATAAAACATAAAAGAAATAAAAATATTTTTATAGATTAGATAGAAATATTATTAATTTTTAGAAATTCAAATGTTAAAAATTATATTACATTTTACAGCTTTCCTAATTTTCAAACATAATATTATTTTTAGCTATTGCTACACTAAAACAATAATAAAATTAAAAACAAACCTATTTCTCCTATATTTACATTTATGAAGATAGAATGATCTGTTAGGACGCGATTTTCGACGTACATGACGTCATACTTAAGCGACCGGCCATGCTCATTTTGATATTACAAACAAAATAAATGCGTGCGGTTACATGCCTTCAGAAATAGATTGTGTTTCTATGGACATACAAAGCTAATTTTCTAGCGATTTTAGCGATTTTCTAAATATTTGAACTGCGACCTAAGGTGGGGCTCTTGTTTCATATCAGCGAGTTGATCAGCGAGTAATTTCAACAATCCAGTCAGGTTTGTAATAGCTGTGACTATTATATAAAAGCTAGAACATTATAGCTTGAACTAATTAGGACTTTAGTAATATTGTTAAACCAGCTTTTTAAGTTTGTGTGTCCTCAGTCTGTTTTTTAATTCATTAATTTGGTTTATTGGAAGGTGGAACCCCTATGTCATGTTTTTGTAATCTACTAAAAGGGGTTAATATGGACCCCCGTCAGGCATATGCATGATTAGTGTACTGATGAGTGGACGTCTGCCTAATGACGTTTTCATTAGTGTAAAGAACATACTGGTCTTAATGTCAGGTGCAGTACACTAGATAGCAAGAACTTGTTTAATGAAACATAGGAACACGTACTGCTAAAATGTTTACTTTATAAACTTGCTTTGGGTAAGACGTCTGCCAAAAGAATGTAATGTAAAATGGATCATTAATATTAATGCCATACAGAGTTCTCTTTGATTTTGATTCTTCATTTTGATTTTAGAAATTTTCCCAACATGATGTTTCTGAAGCTTGCCAGGTCAACCACGTTTGTGTCACTCCGGATATGTCACCGTGACAACCTGGTGATGCTTAGGCACCACATCAGAAGTTTATCCCAGGGTTCCCTAAGCCTGGGCATCAGAATTCAAGCCAGCCAGCCTCTGTCTTCCAGGTCACTCCTGTATCCATCCCACACCCTGAGATTTCAGCACAGAAGAACTGTGTCCACAGATCGGCCAAGCTGGTATGAAAGCATTGCGGAATCCACCCCCGTGTGCCTGTCAGAGCAGCTCCTGGTGTCCATGCAGCAGATGACCGGCCTGCCGTGGTGGGCCAGCATCATGTGTACTACACTGGCTCTGCGTACCGCTATCACACTCCCCCTCCCCTCTACCAGGCAATCATCATCGCAAAGGTTGTGTCAAGGGCTGCTATAGTTTAAGCTGGTGTCTTAAATCATCCTGTTATTTATGTTATTTGTGTTTATTTGCATCAAATATTTTTAACATTAGTTTTGCTATTTTATACAACACTTTAAAAGAGTCAATTTTCTACATTTGCATTGTACATGCATATTTAACATTTTACAATTGTAGCTTATAATTGAGTTCCATTTGCAGTCATAGTCAAGGTTTCCTGCACCACAATAATCTTAAGACTGAAAAGCATTTCAAAGTCTGGGACCATGTTGACAAACTTGGATTTGTTTTCTTCTCTTTAAAGTTTAAAACAATAAACAAATGAGTACTTAGAGATTTCAGTTACATTTATGATTGAAATTGTTATGCTAATAATATATGTATGTGTTTATACACTATATTGCCAAAACTATTCGCTCACCTGCCTTGACTCACATATGAATTTAAGTGACATCCTATTCCTAGTCCATAGGGTTCAATATAACGTTGGTCCTTTTATAACCTTTGCAGCTATAACAGCTTCAACTCTTTTGGGAAGGCCACAAGTCCACAAGGTTTAGGAGTGTTTATGGGAATTGTTGACTATTCTTCCAGAAGCACATTTGTGAGGTCACATTCTGGTGTTGGGCAAGAAGGCCTGGCTCTTAGTCTCCGCTCTAATTCATCTCAAAGGTGTTCTATCGGGTTGAGGTCTGTGCAGGCCAGTCAAGTTCATCCACACCAGATTCTGTCATCCATGTCTTTCTGGACCTTGCTTTGTGCACTAGTGCACAGTCATGAAGAGGAAGGGGTCAGCTCCAAACTGTTCCCACAATGTTGGGAGCATGGCCCAAATTGTCTTGGTATGCTGAAGTATTCAGAGTTCCTTTCACCGGAACTAAGGGGCCAAGCCCAGCTCCTAAAAAACAAACCCTAATTCCCCCTTTATCAAACTTTACTCTTAGCACAATGCAGTCAGACAAGTACCGTTTTCCTAGAAACTGCCAAACCCAGACTCATCCATCAGATTGCCAAATGGAGAAGCATAAAACGTCACTCCAGAGAACGCAGAGAAACGTGTCTCCACTGCTCTAGAGTCCAGTGCCGGCTTGCTTTACACCACTGCATCCAATGCTTTGCATTCCACTTGGTGATGTATGGCTTGTATGCAGATGCTCGGCCATGGAAACCCATTCCATGAAGCTCTCTGCACACTGTTCTTGAGATAATCTGAAGGCCACATGAAGTTTGGAGGTCTGTAGCAATTGACTTGCAAGAAAGTTGGCGACCGCTTTGCACTATGCGCCCCAGCATCTGCTGACCCGCTCCTTCAGTTTACGTGGCCTACCACTTCATTGCTGAGTTGCTGTCATTCCCAATCGCTTCCACTTTCTCATAATACAGCTGACAGTTGAAGGACAGCGAAGAAATTTCACAGCTAGATTTGTTGCACAGGTGGCATTTTATCACAGTTCCACGCTGGAATTCGCTGAGCTTCTGAGAGAGATCCATTCTTTCACAAATGTTTGTAAAAACAGTCTGCATGCCTAGGTGCTTGATTTTAAACATCTTTGACCATGAAAGTGATTGGAACACCTAATTCTGATTATTTGAATGGGTAAGCAAATACTTTTGACAACATTAGTGCATTTATATACAATTGTTTATAAATATTATAAACAGTAATGTAGCTGCTAATATATGTAACACAAATTTAGTAATAAATAAAAAGTAGAAGCTTATTTACTAGTGGTCTCAGGCTTTTAGATTCCACTGTATATTTTGTACTCCAACTCATGTAAAAAGCAAAACAAGGAAAATCCTGTTTGTAATAAAATGTCCTTTTTAATAAGGTTATACTTTATGATTAATTGAACCACAAAAGTGTTGCTTTCTGCCCATTTTCATGTTAATGTGTTTGTTTATGAGTGCCTGGTGAGGTTCAAAATACATCTTTAAAGGTCAGCAGTTATCACAAAGTAAATATAAGAGATCATGTTTCTTATTAAGAGTCTCTCCCATCTGTGAGATGTTTGTCTTTCAAAGCTAGAAGTTTTAAACAGAAAGAACTCCCCCTCCCTTTTCCCTCCCTACTGATGTCACACAGTGTGAGAAAATAAACTGAAGCATGTCAGACTGTTTTAACTGATTTTTTTTTATATCTAAATGCTGTCACTGACAGACACAACCAGATTGGTTGTCCTTTGCAATTACAGTTTTCTCGATCGATCAAAGATGTTTTATAGTCATGGAAAATGTGTGTGGGTGTACATCTTTGAAGTATGCAACAATTTTTTTTATCAAGAAACAGTTAGGAAATGGCTTTCATTTCTCTAAATAAAAACGTTGGTCCCACCAGGCCATGTTTGGGTTTTAGGTCCTTGATCAGTTGTTACTGTTTTTATATACCATATTTTCTTGTAATGTTTGGTTTGACCTAAGAAGGTCAGGCCAGAGGACACTGACTGTGTGGCCTTTTTCCTCAGCTAGGTTGAAACTCTGCAGAAGGAGATCTCTCAGTTAGCCCAGCAGTTACGCTTTAAGATCTCTGTAAAAGCCAAAGAAAAGGGCTGGTCAGAGAAAACATACAGGTAGGACATTTAAAAGTTTAAAGTGTAACAATACCAAATGGCTTTTTATATGAGTTCCACTGCCTAAAACATTCTTTATCAGTGTCTTTGTTTAGTTTGTCCAGAATAAATTAAAATCTACATGAGGCACAATTGTGTAAGATGTTTTAAGAGGTGTTTGTTGTTCTTATTTCACATTTTTTGGCATAACCCTTGGAGAGTTTTTTTTTGTATTCATGTATGGCTAAAAATTACCATTGGGCTATGAAAACAATACATTTTCCCTGAAAGTGAACCATCTTGAACCATTTGAGCATCTCAAAGTTTTGTTGTTACGATGTTTGGATATTTTTCAAAAATATTTTTACCAAGCAAATGTAGAATTGTTTGTGGAATTCACATTTCTTCTACTGGCACAGTGTAACTTTGTTTCTCCAGTCCACAAAAAGCTGGAAAATCCTGTTGTGTTTAGATTTTGCTTCAATGGCATCTGCAGGTTCCACTTTAGGAAGATCTCAGTCTGGGAGTCGAACATGTTCCTCTTGGTAAGTTAACTGCACTTGTGCCAAATACTCTCGTTCTGTCCCTTACAGTGTCCAACATCTGTGTTTATGTCCTAACATACATGTTTCTGCTCACCGCTCAGCATCTGAGGCCGCGCTGGTGACAGAAGACACTCTGTGGTTTCCAGACCTCACTCTTCCTGACTCTACCTGGATCATGCCTGTTTCTCTTGGCCTCATTAACCTGTTAATCACAGAGGTGAGGCAGATGGCCAGATTTAATCTTGCTAAGTTGAATGTGATTCGGGATCAACCTAACAATTAACCTTCATTTGTTCTGTCACAGAAGAACTTGAAAAAGTTTGGTTTGAATAATGGATTTTTAGACTTTTGCAAACATTAATCAACCTTGTGAATTGCTTCATTATTTTAGGTTAATTATCAGAACATTGGAGAACAATCCAACAGGGAGTGGTGGATATGAAAAAATACAAACACACTTGTTTCTTCTTGCAGATATGTGTTTGTGCAATTTATAATTTGTTAATCCATCAGATGAAACATTAAAATAAATATTTCATGAACTAAGATGTGCTGAATCTCACAAAAACATGTCAAGGCCATATTGCACCTCAAGCCAACAAAACTTTTAATTTGTGTTTGACCCTAACATGTTCTAAACTGGTTTTGTAAAATTCACCTGTTTGAAACAACATTCCATACCATTTCATGCTTTGTTTGTTTTTATTTACTTTAAATTCATCTGCGTTTCCAGATTTTTGCCCTGCGAAAACTAGAGGCTTCTAAGTTTCAGAAGTACGTGACCAATATCCGAGGAATCTCCCTGGTGATGATTCCTATAGCTGCCACAGTCCCATCAGTGAGTGGCCCCGTCCACTGCTACACAATTCAACTGTTATCTGCTCTATCTGTCTACAGTAATTTAATGTAAAGTGTATGAGGGTCTGGATCATGCTTGGGCCTGTATGACATAGAATTTATGTTTTTAGGTGATGCCGTTTATAGAAGTACACAACAGTGGCACGTTATCTGGGTCTGTCTGCACAGATGCAGATATACCCCTTATTGCCCAGTGCTTGAAGCTTTTGATCACATTCACAAAAGGGGCAAATGAGGGGTTGTGTTCTTGAGAGCCACCTGAGGCTGGTTATACAATAAAAAGGGTTGTTTTTGGCTTTTCTGATAGCTTCTCTGATATAGCAGATGTTCAAATCGATGTCTAGTTCTTATCTAGCTGTTCATGACTGCATTGCTTTTGTGTCTCTCGTCTTATATATAAGAGGTAAACAAGAGAGTTTTATGTATGGGAAGTTCTTCATAAACAATTCTGGTTTAAATGAAAATCAGATTCAGTCCAAAATTATTTAAATTAGCAGAAGAGAACCAAACTAGAATTATTAAATAGAATTACATTGTAATCTAGGTGTAAAATTATATACATCTTTTGTGAACAAACACACTGATAATTGTTGTTAAAGCATAACTTAAAGCTCTTTCTCTCATAGTCCATGTCTTTTTACTGGTTTAGTTCAAGTTGTGTTGGATTGGCACATAACCTGCTCCTGAGATCTCCTCGCTTCCGGAGTGTCTGTCGAATCCCTCCAACAAGCTTTGACTCCGACTCACCATACAAAGACATTGCAGCTGCCTTTGTGGCAAAGTATATCAAAAAGATAAATGTAAAAGAAACATACAAGAATCAGCACCTGGAAAAAAGGCCAGAAAAAAAGGCAATTTTCTGTATTTAAAAGTGTTTATGTAAGATGTTATTTATGAAAACATTTTTTCAATGGGTACTACAGTCCATTTGCTTTGGTCATTGTGCTTTTTAGTATAAGTGCTTGGTTTAAGGTAAAAAATCACTGTACTGGAGGTTCTATGTTTGTCATTCTCAATACTACAGATGGGTTATACTGACTTGGACCAAAACTGAAAAAAACACCATGAAAACTAAATATAATAAAATCAAACCAATTTATAAAAAACAAAACTGTGTATGACAAGTGTACTTTCATTATCATCTGAACACCCTGATGTTTGTACTACAGCACAAACTGCTCCAAACAAAAAGGCCAGGGAATAAAGTTTTCCGCCTGGGCGGGGTCAAGTGCTCTATCCCAGGCACAGAGCAGTACCAAACTATGAATCAGCCTGAGACCCTTCACACCTCACCATGCTTTGCCTTCTTCTATTAACCCTTTGCGCTGGGGCATCAGCGAACCGGGTAGCGCGTAGCTGTGGCACCTGCGAACCGAGCCTGTGTGAGCCGCTGCCGGCGGAGGGCTGCTCATCCGGAACGCTGCTTGACGCGTGCGGCTGCTGCTCGCTCTGCGCGTCTGGAGCGGGAGACCCGTGCGGAGGACGCGCACCCACAGCCAAGCACTGCGCGTCCGGACTCGAGTGCGTCAAGAGCGACAAAGACAAGAAGAGTAAATCAGGGGTCTGTGTTTGCAAGACTAACTATCCGGTTTGCGGGTCTGATGGTGTAAACTATAAAACCGGCTGTGATTTAAAAGCTGCAAGTCTGAAAGCTGTGAGTGAGAAAAAGCCCGAGATTAAGATTCAGAACAAAGGCAAATGCGCTCAAGGTGAGGTCCTTCATATCTTATATATAACGATGTATTTCATAGCCATATATTTACACTGCGTGCTGTCTTATAGCAACATTTTTCTAAATAAATCCTAAAGTCAAGCTTTCCCAATAAATGGGTAATTGGTTAATAGTTAAATTAAAATGTCTTTTTGTTTTTATTGTTTAATTTATTTTCATATGCATGTTAAATTTATGGTGTTTTCAGAATGCCATACGAATACCTTGATTTATACTGATCTTTCAAATTATAATCCTATCACTTGCACCATCAAACAACAACCCTTGACAATGTAAAAAGTATAGAAAGTATTTTGTTCTCTGCCTACTAAAATATTTATCATCATGCAAAATCAATTGTAATTTGTTTTTATAAAGGTCTTTTTACAGTAACTTTCTAATTTAAACTGGACTGCTTCTTTAATGCAGAACATTTGTTTTGTTGTTTTTAAGAATTCCTAGCCACTGGCAGCCAAAGAAAAGGCAGCTTCAGAGAAAGGTGTTTAAATTGAGTGTTGGCCTATATCCACATATAAATGTTTGCCTGAGTATTGGTCTCATTAATGCTTTGCATAATCCAACGGTCACTCACATGATTCAGTGGTCATGTGGTTTGAGTTACTTTTTCCCCTGGAGTACAGATACACTGATTTGTCCTGTACGTTTGACCAGGGACAAATGAACTGTACACGACCAATGACTAAACAGTGCCAGAGGCCATTGTTTTTATAAAGGTTGTTAGCAATTCACTTTCTCTGAACAGACATGTCTGAAATTCCATCCTCTTGGGTGGATTTTCAAATCTGAAAAGGGAGATCAGCCCTGATCAAATAGCAGAGTCGTGTTTAGTCAAACACAGAAGACTGCTGGTTTAACGGCAATTCATACTGTTTGAATCAGCGAACCTTCCTATAATTCATTGTAACAGCATTCTGGCATGAGATTAAAAGAACTGGTTGTCTCTCTTGCATAGATTTATGTGAGAGCTTTGGCTACTACTAATCAACCCAAAAGCAGGAGGACCAGAGAACAGAGTATGTGAGAATTCAGAACTTAGCGGGCAAAAACTGGTTATAGAAAACAACCAGTGTATTTCTTTACCTATGTTTATGAAGTTAAAATGGTGTTAGTTTGTCCAGCCAGTGACAGCTGGAAAAGTTTAAAAATAAAATTAAGACTTACATTTGTCATCAAATTTATTCTATTTGATGATGCTAGTGCTACATAAATTATACGCTTTAGGTTAAAGGGAAATCTTAAGACAAATCTGAGTCATATTTTATATTTGAGTGTTCTACATTTGACAGGCATGACAAAGGATAAAGAGGCTGTAATTTATTGACAAATTTGACCCACAGTAAAATTTCTCATCAAATTTTCTCATGTTAGAACCAAAACAACAAGCTGTCCTCCATGTTGCCTATATTATAATCTGCCAATACCTCATTCTCTCAGGCATGAAGCCCACATGCTGATAACTTTTGCATGACATGATTATATAATCAGAAGTTCAGAATCATGAATCAAGTTGAAACATAATCAAGTCTGGATTATGTTTTCATGCCCTGCACAGCACCTGTTATTGTGACAGCACCAGGAGAAGTCTGGAACTTGACTGGCTCACAGGTCTTCCTGAGCTGTGAAGCCATAGGGATCCCCACCCCAGTGCTCACCTGGAGAAAGGTATAGAACATATATCAGAGCATTATTATTTACAAACATGTGTTTGGGCTCCAGCTCTGTCAAAGGATGTCCAGCTGAATAATGAATAATGACTCACAGACACAATAGCCCTTCAAACAAGGAAGGGGTCAGAGCAGGAAGGGCGTTATTAAAACGAACCATCAGCCACCCTGTTATTTCATTATAGAGGTAGCAGGAGCCAGGCTCTCATTACAGAAACAGAGAATTCCATATGTAAGGAATACAGTGATTATTCAGAGCAGGTGACTAATATGATGAAATGTGGCAGGTGAAATGAGCCACAGTGCAGTGAGCAAAGAGAAATTAAAAACAAACAAACCAGCACAGGGGAATGGTCATGAGAAGAGTATTACACTCTGAGAACACAATGAGAATTTGCAGATAAAATTTTATTTAGGTAGTATAATAATTAGTAAACAGTACAATAATAAAAACAAATAAAAACAATTTGATTAAATTTCTAAAATGTGTTTGCTATCCTGCAAGTCATCCAGGAGCTGAAAATGTAACTAAAAGAATCAGTTGCATAAACATAAAAGTTTTGAATTAGTTGACCACCTAGCAATAAGTTAAAGGGAAATCAGACAATTTGGATTCATTTTTGGATTAAAAAATACTCATCTATGTTTTTACATAATCAAGTTAAAAGCAGTCCTAAAAAACTTAATTTAAGACAATTAACTTAATTTAATGCCTGTAAGTTTTAGGAGCATATTTATATATTATTATATACGTATATCTTGTTCTGCAAATCTGCTTAGTATAACATTCCCCAAAGATCAAATATTTGTTTTGAATGATCCTGTCTGGCTTTGTGGTTATGGTTTTTGTAGGTATCTGAGGGCACAGAAAATATTGTGCCACTTCCTGGAGACAAAGACAACCTGGCAGTTCAGACTCGTGGGGGCCCGGAAAAGCATGAGGTCACTGGTTGGGTGCTGGTAAGTTTGTTCAGCTTCTTTGTTCAGTTAGTTCAGTTTGTAACTTTTTTCAAAAGATTTCAATAACAAAATATGAATGATGTTTATTGCTTTACTGCAGATCAAAACAGTTTTTGCATTTATTGCCAAGCAAATAGTCTAGATTTATCCAAGTTTGCATTTGCATTTGCACCTAGACAAAAATACAAAACAGATTGGGTGAAAATGATGGACCTCTGCCATCTGTTGCAGATATCGCCTCTTACCAAGGATGAGGCTGGTTCCTATGAATGTCATGCCAGCAATATTAAGGGTGAAGCTTCGGCTGTAGGTACAATTCATGTGGTGAACTCCATCAATGACATTCCTGCTAAAAAGGGTGAGAGAAGCAAAATCATGGGTGACTGAGTCAATGCAATTGCACCTGCTTCATGCTTCAGGATATGTAGAGACTTGAATTAGTTAAAAATATGTGTATATTTGTATAGGACTTTTGTGTGCAGCACATGGCTCTATAGATCATGTTGCAGCATGTTGTGCAGAATGTTTGCTTAGTCCATATCAGCTACTGGTTCTCTGTCAACGAGATGGTTGTCGTGACAAGCGTTTCTACTGTTGCCTACTACAAGTGTTCCCACATGCACAGCCCATAAAACACCTGACAAAGGAACATACCTCAGTTATCAGTCTTAATTTCATAGCATGCTTTAGGGCACACTCACTACATTCCAAAATATAGATGATTGATTTCTTTGATTGGATTCTCAAGAACGCTGTGTACCTCATCGATTCCAAAAAACGGGGCAGCACTAAGAAACACACAACCATAAATTCTATAAATGGGCCCCCTCTCTTCCATGGCCAGTAAGTAGCCCACTATTCCACAAGACCTGCCAAAGAAAATTGCATTTCTAGACTCTTTACATGACAAATGTTAACTGCCTACTAGTAAGCGAGATAAACGATCAAGACTGATAAAAATGATCTCGCAATGAATGTTGCAAACTCAAATTATCTTTCTTCAATGGAGGAACGCTGGAGGAGTAAAGCAAAATGTTGAAGCAGTTATTTTCATTTTGTTCATATATTTTTATATCTTTATAACTTTAGTTATTTTTGCTCCAAGATGTTTTGTTCAAGATGTTTGACTGGCTATACATAAATGTAATGGGAAAGTGTAGGACTTCAATGTCATGACTCTTTTGTTTGTTTGTATGTAGTGGTGAATGAGGATGAACTGTAAGAGATCTCTGTCCTGTGGCTTTTGATTGGGAGTCCTGCCGTACCAGACGATTGTGGAACCACAACTCACTGTTGTACATCTACACACTCAGCATGTGGACAAGCACGTACCATTTAGCTCAATCACTGCACACACGGAAAAAACGCACACACAGCACTTTATTGTATAGAAGTTGTTCAGGCGCACACACACAAAACAGACCCCAACAGTTACATGCTTTACCTCACTCTGCAATCTGTCTGCCCGCAGAACAACTTCAATACTGTAAAGCGTCAATCAGGGTGACTATCAGATGAGTTTCAGAGGTACACACACACAACTCCACATGATCACATATATCTCCATATGAACATTCAGGCATGCAGACTACACTTGGTATATGCAGTCTCTCCCAAATGTATTCACACTCGCATACATGAGGCACTCCAGTATCTCATCCCCACTTATCACACGCATGCTTTGCTTCTCTGTGCAGTTATTTCTGAGATAAGTGTTTTTGTTTTATGATACAAACGCTGTACTGACTCCCATGTGGTTTCACACAGTTGATATCTATGGTGCTGAATGAATAAAATTATTTGAGCTTTTGTGCAGTTTGTCAAGACTTCCAGGTATATGGCTTTGTCTAAATTGAAAGAAAATAGGCATGCGAAATGATACAAACAACATATAACAGTGTAATAATTCAACATATTTTTAGATGTGTAAAATGTAATGTAATTACACACAGACTTACCAGCAAATCACTATTTGAAAACTGTACTTGGCTTGTATTTTACCAGTGGATTTTAAGCTCTAGTATTAAATGTTATAAAACTCTGAGCATCTAATGTATTTGTTTATACATTTTGATATGTCACTAATGAATAAAGATGTATTTTGCAAGGCAACCAGTGAATTGTGTTTGTGGAACAGGCATTTAATCATCTGCCATTGTACAAGATGTTGAACAATATGAGATTATGAAAAGACAACCCTTTGTACAGTACAGACAAGTACAAGTAACTTTTTCAAAAAGGCTTTATTTTATTCAGGGTCAAACCGATACATGACTGATCCAGAACAACAACACAAGGAAAACAACATTAAAAGTACAAAAGCCCAGCAGCCAGGAAGTGCTGTTGGGATCCATTCAAAATCATTTTCATTTTATGACCTGCCTCATCCCACTGGGTTCCTGTTTCCATGATTTGGCTGTGTGAGCATTTAGCTGGTCATCATTCGTGGGGCAATGCTCATAGACATCAGCTCCTGGAATAAGAGCTTACAGGCATATGGCATCCTGACCAGAGAAATCTGAGAGACAAGAGAGGAGTGTCACTTCCTGAACACAGTGTATTAAAAAAACATATTAGATACTAATATCTAACAAGCAAGGGTCTGTCTAGGTAAAGTCATAAGGTGACTACATTTTATTAATCAAATGACCCACAGTGAGGTTAATGTAAAAACTAAAATTACATTTACAAACTATATTGGCAAAATTTGTTCAAAAGCAGATTTGTGCTGATATCCCACATCCAGATATCAGCGGTCACCTACCTGTGTCTTGTTCCGGCAGCCTCTGCACTCATAGGTGTGTGTGCGAGTGTTGGCAATGGCCATAAGGCCGCAGAGGTTGCAGACGTGGACCTGATACGGGTCAGATGCCTCAAAAAGTCTCTCCTTCAAGAACTGAGCAGCACCGTGAGCAATCTGACAGTCACGTTCCATCTCTCCAAATCGCAGCCCACCATCACTACATAAAAACACAAGATCAGACTGGAATGATTACTAAAGCAAGCATATATACTTTTGATATGCATGAATTCAAACTTCACTTCTAAAGTTTGTCTGGGCTTTACAGTGTAAACTGAAATATACACGTTACCTTTCAGCCCTTTAACCAAATCTACACGATGTTCAGTTTGTCAAGATTCAATCTGTACCCTTTGCATCTGAATTGCTATCTCTGTTTCTGTTTACAGATATGACAATCCTCATCAAAAGTCAGACTGACATTTTCTATGAAATTGGACCAGACAGTTTATGAATCTTTATAACTTACTGCTTGAAATCAGGGTAAGGAAAGGAGACCATTTTGAACAACAGATTTTTGTTCATTTTTAACCAAATAAAGTTACAGATAACAGTTTTGAGGCAGTTTATCATCCTGAAGATCCTGATTTGTCTGAAGGTTCAGATAAACCCAGAACTTCACTCTCACCGTGATCTGCCCTCCATGGGCTGTCTGTTAAGAATCTGGACCGGACCTCTGGCTCTGGAGTGGATCTTATCGTCCACCATGTGCTTCAGACGCTGGTAGTATGTTGGCCCAATGAAGATCTGAGACGTGAGCTTACGACCAGTGAAGCCATTATACAAAACCTACAAAAACATGAAAGATAACGGAAATCATATTTGTCACATTTAATATTGACATTTCACCAAGACATTTGATTAATTTCAAATCGGTGATAGCACACTATTCAAAAACTGCCAGGCCTTGGAATGTTTTGTATAAAGCAGAAGACAAATTCCTTACCTCATTTCCTCTCAAATGGTAGCCATATTCTGACAGTAGGTTGGAGACCTTTTGTACGTTCACAGCATCATTAAATGGCGTGGCATCACCAATCTCTCCTTTGTTTGCAGAAACCTGAACAAAGCAGAACGTTTTCAGAACCCTTAGGCTACAATCACATAAATCTAGAAGTTTCAAAGAATTATTTATCCATTATGATGCGGGGTGAACTGGTTTCTAGAATTTTCCTCAGTTTACACTTGTAAAGACATCAGTGGGGACAAAAGGCCAAAATGCAGAAAAAAGCTTAAATGTTTTTAATGTGTCTTCAGATGTTTGGAAAAGATTTAACATGTCAACATGAGTCAGCTGGAGAAATTTGTAAAAGCAGATGTTCCCAAGTAAACAGTCAGTCACAGACAGACAACAAACTAGAAGGTCAAGCACGACAGTATTGGGATCAGAAAACTGAAATACCTTCCCCTGCAGACACTCGATCAAATGGCCGACTGTCATTCTGGATGGGATGGCGTGAGGATTGATGATGATGTCAGGAGTGATTCCTTCACATGTGAATGGCATGTCCTAAAGAACACATTCACAGTTCAGTTCAGACACGCTCCACATCTGCCCTTTGGGTTTGACGGTATCTGTTTACAAGGCCTTCCTCGTGAGAGCCTGTGCTATCAGAAGCTGTTTAGGAGGCACATCCTGTGTGGAGACCTTCAACTGCATGCTAGTCTAAACAAAACTAGCTTACACACTCAAGAGTGAAGAAAAAAAGGCCATGCAAAGAAAGTTGAAGCATTTTTTTGGTATAGCTTTCAGAATGATTTGTTTCTTACCTCTTGTCTGTACTGGATACCACAGGTACCCTTTTGGCCGTGACGACTGGCAAACTTGTCTCCAATTTGTGGAATGCGAACTGATCGCACCTGTTAATGACAAACACCCAACTGCTCTCGCTAAGTGTATTTACACACCAATATCAGTGCTCATGATGGTGTATAAAATCAGTCAACAGTCAGGTCGGATTCTTTACAGAAATGCAAATCACAGAATTAGAGCTACGTGAAGATTCGCTTTTAACATCTGAGCAGGTATTAACTGTATATTTTGTACATATATGCTACTATCAGGCAGATGTACTTGCAATCAGCTAAATAAAGGTTAAGTCATTCGAAATAAACCTTATTTAGAGAAATCAATACACACTCTGATTTTACAGAACTTGTAGCCCTCCTGGTTGAGCGTCACCATGACTTGGTCTACGATGCCGGTCTCGCTGGTGCGCAGGAAGGTGCTGCAGTCTCTCTTTGTGTAGCGGCGATTGGTGCTGTCCAGCTCATCGTCGTTCTCAGGGAGAGTCACTGTTTTACCGATGATGACGTCCTCACCAGATACACGGACACCAGGAGCAATCAAACCATCATCATCAAGCTTGTCATAAATGGCGTGTCGCATACCTGAAAACAAACAAGATATAAACAGAGTTAAGCTGAGTGAAACTCCACAATACCCGTTTCCACAAAAGAATTCAACAGCATTTTACCCATGCATGATAAACATGATAAAGAACCATTCTTCCATGTCAATCTGACTTTTCATACCAACAAGCCATGAAAATTGCCCAAGACCTTAAATCTGTTGCTTGGTTACCAATTACAATGCGTTTATACTGGCTAGCCAAGCTCATTATAAAATCTCAGTAGAAAATCCCCAGACAACTGTATTTTAAACTTCTAGAATGTTCCACAAACATCAAGTGTTTCATTGTTTGACAGTGACTATCCTACGCCCTTCGGATGAGGTGTCATTCAAACACAAGGGCTGCACCTTGGCAGGTTTCTCTGGTGGGCTTCTCAAAGATTTCCTCCTGATCAAATCCTTTCTTAGACTCCTGCTCCTTGTAGGAACGGTAGAATACAGATCTAAAAATAAGAGACTTGTTTCTTCAAAACATTCCTCACATTAAAACAGCACCAGCAAAAAAGCCCTAGAAGAAAAGATACCTAAAGAATCCACGATCCACAGCAGAACGGTTCATGATGACAGAATCTTCCTGGTTGTATCCAGTATAAGAAGCAATTGCCACAATAGAATTGATGCCTTTGAAGAAAATATATTATTGTTCTCAAAGCAGAAATTATATAATCCAAACCTAATATAATTCCATATTTATAGCCTAATATATAGGGTAATCAATAACAGCCCTTACTGTAGAGGGATTTAAGAATCAATGTGACGGACAGACTGTGTGGCAGTTACCTGCTGGCAGCTCCCTAAAGCGCAGGTACTCCATGGAGCGAGTGGTGACAAGAGGTTTCTGGGGGTAGTACAGCACATGAGCCAGGGTGTCCATGCGCACATGGAAGTTGGTGATGTAAACCCCCATGGCTTGTTTACCCATAGCAGACTGATACGTGTTTCTGGGAGACTGTTGACAGGAGATTTCAACCAATAAGCTTTTCTGTACTGCCATATTTCAGTCATTACAAATGATTCTGTGGTTAAGATGCAAACCTATATATTTTAAAATGATATTGGGTTTTTAATTGGTTGTGTGGTTATTAAAATTCCTTAGATTTGAGCAGGTACCTGATTGTGATCAGGGAAGGGAATGATGGAAGCACAGACTCCCAGGATCATAGATGGGTGGATTTCACAATGTGTGTAGGTGGAGCAATAAGCCACGCCCTTCTCCTGAAGGTCATCAGGGGTCATGGCCAACATCACAGTCTCCTCCTCCAGAGTATCTATATATTCAACCACACCACTGGCCACCAGGTCCTGCCAACTGTACAAAGAGCCTTCATTACAACAGCACACTAAACATACAATCAGGCTGAAATAGTATTAATGCTTCTATGTACCTGTAGTTATTATATTCTCTCTCCTTAAGTTGGTCGATGTGTCTCCTCTTTAGAAGTAGTTTCTGTTTCTCCACGATGAGCAGTGGCCGACAGATCCTACCAGCATCTGTGTAGATTCTGATCTCCCTCTCACGAATATCTCTGATCATAGACACCTAAAATACACACACAAATCACAACAAGCAAAGAGAAATGATTAAAGAGAAAGACCCACAACGCTAACTGTTTAACGTGTAATGATATCAACTGATATACTGCGTTTCCAAACTGTGTGATGTCACACCTCAGACACAATGATGTCCATCTGTCTCCTCAGTTTTCTTAGTGTGTTCATCAGTTGCTCAGGGTCTTTATGAATGCCCACCCAACATCCATTCACAAAGATCTTTGTTGCACTGAAGAAAACACACATTTGCAGCATTGTATAAGTTGTTTGTTTTAATTCAAATTGATAAGCAGAACAAGGTTAAAAATGAAACTACAAATAAAAGATGTTGAGTGTGTTTAGTTGATTTCTGGTGCGGTGCTGCCCTCTATAGAGCAAGATGCCACTCACTCTGCAATAGCAGCAGGCGAGATCTCCTCCAGGTTCTCCATACTCCACTCCTCCAAGAACTCCAGGATGGGAGAGGGCTGAGATCCTACAGAGATGTAGGCCATGAGAGCTAGATTCTTCACCAAACCTACAGCATGACCCTAAAACAAAACAAACAACCACACCAAACAATGAATTAATCACCAACTTCAGCTTAATTGCAGATTGTAATTAAATCCAAGCTCAGGTTTTAACTACAGTGTTTGGCTTCCCACCTCTGGGGTCTCAGCAGGGCACACCATACCCCACAGCGTGTTATGGAGTTGTCTGGGTTTGGCCAGCTTGCCATCTCGTCCGATAGGGGAATTTACACGACGGAGATGGGAAAGAGTGGATGCAAATGTCAACCTATTCAACACCTGCAAAACAAAGTAAAATCAGTATTAAAATCATGTAAACAAATTTTTATGGCATGTGAACCAATGTTTATAATTGGAAAGGGCATATCTCACATCTAAAACCAAATCCAAAATTGTACAGGTAGTTCTTAGAAACACTGCAGAAAGCACATCTCACCTGAGATACCCCCGCTCTGGCCTGATGGGCTTTCTTCACATCCCCCCAGTTGCCTGTGGCTAGCGAGTACTTCAGTCCATCAGAAATGATGCGGGTCTTAATGGCCAACTCAAGATTAAAGTCCTTCCCTCTATCAATAAACTTCTGTGCATATATCCTAATCTCCTTCAGCAGGTTCTTAAACATCCTGGGAGCAAAAATTATTAAAAGATGGCGTCAAACTGAAGCAATCGCAAAGTATGAAACATAATTTTGTTCATCATTCTTTAGTAATTGCAGAAAAGGCTTTTAATGGTCTTACCCTCTGAAAAGAAATGCAAGCAGAGGGCCAGCAAGATCCAGCCTCTTGTTACCATAGTGATCCCTGTCATCCAACTCTCGTCTGCCCAGAGCAGCCAGTAGCAGTCTGTGAACCATGTAACTAAAAGAAAAACATTAACATTTGCTTATTCAAATCACAAGAATTAAAAAATATGAACTAACATTAACTTTAAATGCAGTTTTACCCTAGGAAATATGCCTTCTTGGTCTCACAGAAATCTGATACACCAACATGTGGTAGCACCTCCTTCTGCAGAACCTCTTTAGCATATTTGATTCTTCGTTCTTTGGTGACACCAGGTTTGGCCCCTCTGGAGCCAATGAAGTTCAGAGCCACATTTTGTTCCTGAATCACAAAAGCCTCGTCCAAAGACGGTTTTACCTGAGAAAGAGGAGAGTTTGTATGATCTGATAACTTTTTCAAGCTAAGATCAAACTCAGTCCTGGGCAAAATCACTAAGCAAACAGTAATACATGGTTTACAAGCAACTAAGTGATTACCATCTCCATCATCTCAGGATCATCAAAGTCATAGATGATGTGCTCCAGAATGTCTCTATCAGACACAAATCCCAAAGCTCGGAACACAATGATGATGGGAACTTCCTGCCGGATATACGGCAAAGTGGAGACAATCCTTTGACCAATGGCACTTTTCTTTACTCCCTGCACAAAGCAGAAAAACACACTTACATGAGATTTGGTACACAAAGGGTCTATGA
Organism: Yasuhikotakia modesta; assembly: GCA_036877545.1. NCBI lineage: Eukaryota > Metazoa > Chordata > Actinopteri > Cypriniformes > Botiidae > Yasuhikotakia > Yasuhikotakia modesta. The sequence continues at coordinate 34,068 of JBAJNP010000213.1, read as the reverse complement.
AACAGCTTCCATGTATTAGGTCAGTATACAAAATGACTGCTCAGAATGTTTTGAGACTGACCTGCCCTCCACGAGCCATCATGCTGACCCAGATGGTGCTGGTTGGTCTAGATGAGTTCTCCAGACATGACCTGCACTCTCCAGTGTAAGCATACTTGGAGTCTTTCTTGGCAAACACATACACTGTGTTAGTGGCCATCTTCTCTTGCGCAATCAGGACCTAGACAAGAAGCAAAAACTAAGTTGAATCTTAACCAAGTATCCATGACTCTAACATCTTTCTATGAGTTTTGAAACAGACCTTCTCTGAACCGTTGATAATGAAGTAGCCACCTGGATCCAATGGACACTCATTCAACTCGCACAGATCTCGATCTGTGAGGCCACTCAGCAGACAGTACGTGGAACGGAGCATGATGGGAATTTTGCCAATGAAGGTTTTTTGATGCTGCGTCTGCTGTTGCTCCTCTCCATCCTTTATGATTGTTTTTGTGATGTCCACATACAGAGGAGCAGAATACCTGCAAGTATCCCACAGTGTCAGATACACAACATAAAAACAGCTTGTTTAAGTTGTATAATTACTGTAGGCTCTTATGGTAAAATGTTGATTGCTCGCTCTCATTTGTAAGTTGCATTGGATATAAGCTCCTGTGAAATTAATAAATGTACAAAATTGAACAGACATGCAACTCCAAACTAAAGTTTAAATGGGTCTTCAAACGGATTATGAGAGGAGGAGTTTAGGCAGGAAAGGGCATCACTTACGTAAGATTGCGTAGTCTGGCCTCATTAGGCATCATAGGCGAGGGAGCACCATCTCTTTCCCAGTGAGTGGGTTTGGAGAGGTAGATCTGCTCAAACTTCAGCAGGTACCGTGGCTGCAACAAAGCAGATAGGAAAGCAACCCGATGGATCACTCTGCTTCAGAAGTCATCACAAACATGGGCATGATATAAGGTTCTGAAGACACTCACCGGCTCCTCCACTTCTCCAGATGTGTGCTGGGCCTCAGCCTGCAGGTCGATGGGCGGCGCATCCTCCACAATCCTTTGCACAGACATCTGGATGAACTCATCAAATGAGTCCAGCTGCTGTCGCACCAAACCTTTCTCATCAAAATATGAGCTGTAAATAGAAGTATGGCATAGAAACAAGCAAAGCCATGTCAAATAGCTTCATATTTTTGAGGCCTTGTATGAAGAAAATCCATCACAAACACAAAAGTCCTGCACTGATGTACTAGTCACAGTTGCATAACTCTGGAGGTATTAGATCCTATTATGCATTACCTAATAACAATCCAACAGGCCTCCTGCCACAGATCAGGGGTGATTTCATCATCGTCTTCATCATATTGGATATCTACAAAGAAACATATTACAGAATTCAGTTAATCATCACTAACAGTTAATGTTATTCAGATTCTGCAAATTAAGATGTACTAAAAACATGAGTACGAAGTTAAGGTGTACTAAGTTTAAGCATTCGATTAAGCAAGAAACATAAAACAAAATTTGTTAGCAACTTAAAGAAAAAGGTTTTCTTTCTATGATGGTTTATTGAAATGTTTCGCTTTTAAAAGTAGAACTGGGGCCATTATACATTTTGGTAGAGCATTTGCAAATTTTGCAAAGAGGTGAGAATAATGTAGCTAACAATCTATACCTAATAATGTAGATTAGCTTCCTTGACGCTTTTCACAATTATGCAACATTAATAATAACACACAACAGCTAAATTGTTTTCAAAAAGCTAACGTTAGCCTCGTAGCAAACTACGCAGAGTTAACGCTGGAAGCATGATATCTATAAACGTCGCTCATTTTAAACAATTAAACAGACTCAATGTGCCACATATAATAGCATACATACCTTCGTCTTGGTCATACATGGTATTTCTTGATAATAAAACCTAATTAGGATTAAGCTAATCACAGTAGGTACTTTAGCGCCCCGCACAACAACGCTTTACGTATGAACCGTTACGATCGAAACAAGCGGCTACTAAATTATACGTCATTTCCGCTTCAGACACGTTATTATATTGTATATACATTTATTTACGCATTCATTTCTTACATTGTTCTGTGAGATTGACATGGAAATATTAAATAAATAATAGTAAATATTGTTTATTGTAAACCCTTGCTTCAGAATAGTTTGTTTGAATGGACGTATCCTGTTTCCTGTGACGTTTCTCGTTGCACTGCGAGTGGCGTTGTTTTCTCCCTCACGTGGGTTCGCTTCATTTGTCAAGGTTGTTGTTTCTGTAGGGATGTAACTCTTCTTGAAACACTGATTGGGATTGCTGTAACAATGTACAAGTTTTTAGGAGCGTCGATATTGCAGTTTTACTCTCGCGAGTGCTTAAAACATGCTTCAGTGTGGAGGCTGCAGCTGTCGAGAGGATATCAGGGGATGGAGTTTGTCCCACTGTCATTTCATAAAACGGCAATTTCAAGACCTCCGAGGCACATGTCATCCAGGCGTGCGGTTTTAAATCTGAGATGTTACAGCACTGAAAAAGGAGCTCAGATGGCAGCACCAGGTCAGCCTCAGGACAGGGTGCACTCAGATCTGTATACATTAGTGGAACCTCAGAAAGAAGAGGAATTTGTGTTCCTAGATTTTAATGAACCAGTGGACAGTGACGATGATAAACAACCTGATCATCTTCATTTGCACGAGCCCAGTATTACTGACAAAGCAAAGGTGCATGTAAAGGCTGGTACAGGCGTGCACACCAGAGGACTGGAAATACAGCTGAGAAGTTTAAAAGACTCTACAAAAGTAGACGAAGACTCGTTAATTGAGTTTTACGATGAAGGCTTCCCTCTGGAGGTACAGTCTAAATCAAAAAGAGTAAAACAGCAACAGAAGATCTACGGTACTCCTGATGTAGAGATGCCCGTCAGTGATACCTCTTGCTCTGGCTGTGGTGCCCTCATGCACTGCACTGACCCTGAAATCCCCGGTTACCTGCCGAGTGAAAAGTTTAAAGAGCTAGTTGAGGAGGATCAGCTGAAAAAGGCGATATGCCAGCGCTGTTTCCTGATCAATCACCACCAAAAGGCTTTAAGCATCACTATGTCCAAAGAGGAGTACAGAGCTATTGTCGGGAGAATAAAATCAGAAAAGGCTTTGGTCCTATTGATTGTGGATCTTCTTGATCTTCCAGACTCCATAATTCCAGACCTTCCAGAACTGGTTGGAAACAATAAGCATATTGTGATTTTAGGAAATAAAATAGACCTGCTGCCTGGAGATGCAGAGAATTACCTGCCGCGTATTAGACGTCAACTGATGGCCTACTGTGCCAGTATGGGTATTTCTACCGCTGATCCTAAAGACATACACCTCATTAGTGCCAAAACAGGCTATGGTATAGAAAACCTTATATCAAGACTACAGTCAACCTGGAAGTACAAGGGTGATGTGTATTTGGTTGGAACTGCTAATGCTGGGAAATCCACACTGTTCAACACACTGCTAGAGTCTGATTATTGCAAATCCAGGGCTTCAGATGTGATCCACAAAGCCACTATTTCTCCATGGCCTGGTGAGACGTTGCATTTAAATTAAATGCAATAGGCAGGTTGTAAAAATAATGTCTTAACATGTTTAATCATGTTAAACATCATGTTTATGCATTTGCCAGACACTCTTTTCTGTGAAGCATTTTGATGTTTTTTTTTAGATTAGATTAGATTCAACTTTATTGTCATTACACATGTACAAGTACAGGGCAACGAAATGCAGTTTAGATCTAACCAGAAGTGCAATAAGCAGTAAAGTGCAGGATATAGGTTATGGTATATACAGGTTATTTGCAGATGATATAAACAGAACTTTACAGACTACAGACAGTTTTGTGTGTCCTCTGGCATGAGGCTGTGCCTTCCTCTGCTGTTGAACTAATCTTGCTAAGCTTATATGTAGCCCAATAGGGAAAAGCAATTTTTGACTAGCTGAGATTTATTTTGCCCTGAAACATTTTCATCTGGTAACTGGTAAGCAAATACGCAACCAGTCAAAAGTTTAGGTGAAACTTTTATCAGCCAATATTTTGTGGACAGAACATGTCCCATAATTGTATTTTGTCTTGTCACAATTTTGATTACTTTTTCCAAAAAATTAAGAAAATACAAAAAAATAGGTGTGTCCAAACTAACAAAGAACAATGAGCTTTTTGTTTGGTGTGCCTGATCCTTTTCATTCGTTGTTTGTAAATGTATTGTGGATTGTTTTGAATTGTTCATCTTTTTGAGTGTGAATTACTGTCACATTTACTAACTGCTTAAAAACCCCCCCATCTGTCTAAATCTAGGAACAACATTAAATCTGCTGAAGTTTCCCATCATCAATCCCACCCCCTACCGCATGCTCCGAAGGGCTGAGAGACTTAAACAGAAATCTCTTCTGACAGAGGAAGACATGACTCATCAGGAACTACAGAGAATCAAGCAGTTTAGCAAACAGGGATACTTGGTTGGTGAGTTCATTTTTTAAGAACTGTGACCCTTATTGATAGCCTAATGTGTCATAGCATGTGCTCTGAGTTCCCCACCATGGTTTTTATGTTGGTTCAGAGTCAGACTAAACAAAGATCTCACTTTAAGCAATAATGTTAATGAGACAACATGTTTACCATAAAAAAGAAAACACATAAATATGTATTGTTTAAAATGGGTTTTAAGGAACCTTTCATAATTTAAATTTGGTTTGTTTTAGGTCACATTGGGAGGACATTCCGAACAGATCAGTCCCGAAAGAAAACCCTTGTGGAGTTTGATCCTGACAGCCTGAGCTTTGGAGAAGATCCAGAAGAAGACAACAAACAGAATGTGTCCAAAGATTCCACCACAGACATGGAACTCTCCTACAATGAAATTAAAGATGCACATTGGTTCTATGACACCCCAGGCATTATGAAGGAATATGACGTAAGTATCCTTAGTTTATCTAAAATACTGGTACCCATTTATTACTGTAAGTATTAATTACAGTATTTTACTTAAATGTCACTTGCGTACTACATACAGGTGCTTAGTCTATTGAACGAGCAGGAAGTGAAGATGGTGGTGCCCACTCAGGCCATTACACCAAGAACGTTTGTAATGAAGCCTGGCATGGTGTTATTTTTGGGAGCGTTGGCACGTATTGATTATTTGGAGGTAAGAAACTTGATTTAGGAGTTCGGTATGAAATGTTTACTTCATGGGATAAAATACAACATGATCTTCAATGTTCTTGTTAGGGGGAAAACTCGTGCTGGTTAACAGTTATTACCTCATCCCGAGTCCCAGTTCACATCACCAGTTTGGGCAAGGCTGATGCAATCTACCAGAAACATGCTGGAAAGGTCCTTCTTGCGGTATGTTTAAACATCATATTGATAAGACTATAGGCTACGGAAATATTACAGTGGTCATGCTATTTACTTTAGATTTACTGTTTACCAAGTGCAAAGTTCATAATACAAATAATATATTTTCATTTAAAAACATCAAATGCTTTGATACAACGTTTTTGATCAGGTCCCGTCGGGTGGTGAGGAGCGCATGAAAGAATTTCCTCCACTTATTGCTCGAGACTTTGAACTGCTGGGACAGGGTACCAACTCTGCAATCACTGACATCAAATTTTCATCAGCAGGTAATATGCTGGAGTGATTGTCACTTTTCTAGATTGTTGAATTTATTTATTATAATTGCCAGAACGGTATAATAACCTAGTGTTATTATAGTGAATAAACCTAGTGAATAACATGTACCAGTTATTAAGTATAAAGTACCATAACTGGTACTTTTATTAAGTAAAAGTATCAGTTATTAAGTAAAAAGAACAATACAAAAGTATCGTTCATTATGGGATTGGCTTTTAACATGGTTGAGTTTATATCAAGTTTGTTGACGAAACATTAAATTCTTTACTAGATTAATATTTGTATTTGTGGTTCAGCATTCCTTAATTAGCAAAATGCCTAATTAATTTTTTGTATGATTTTGTCAGGCTGTGACCTTTATGACCTCTGATATGTCTCTTAGGTTGGGTTGCTGTAACAGCAGCTGAGGGAGATCATCTGTTGCTAAGAGCTCACGCCCCTGAGGGGGCGGGACTCTGTCTGCGTACGCCGCCCTTACTGCCCCACATTGTCAATCTGAAAGGAGAACGAATCAAGAAGAGTCCTGCCTACAAGAGCAAAAAGCCACGGGGGCTGGTGGATGTCGGTCTTTCTGCAAAGGCAGCAGAGAGACTTAAAGTTAGAACAAAAAAATAAAAACATTAGAAAACAATAAAAACAAGACTCTGGCACTTAATTTTTTTTCATTTTCACAGCTTGTGGATTTCAAAGGAATTGTGTGTGATTGAAAAGTGTATTGATGTTTGTATACTATAAAAAAATTACAAATTACAATTTTGTATTTGTATTGTTACTTAATGTGTAAATTGATTAGAAATTTAACAGGTAACTAAATTTAAATGTTTATATATATATATATTGTTTCTGAAAAATTGAAAACTGGTGAAAAGGCTTTCTTTATTTTCAGCTAAACAGTACAGGGTTTAATAAACGGATGATTCTTATAAAAAGCTTAATATCATCATTACCCAGTCAAATAAAGGGGCAATAAGGTTCATTTCTTTCAATATATTCTGTCTACTTTAAATGAAAATAACAGTCATACACTTGAGCTAAGAAAGAAAAGCATAAAACGTAACAAAATTTAACATTGATAAAGTATCCAACCGTCCCGGAGTACAGTTTTACAGGGGTGCCTGTCTGAGACCTAGATTTTTCCCTAACTACATTTTGCTTTGGTAACATACAATACTCAATATTGCACTGAATGCACTAATGGCAAATTATTTCTACAACTTCTATAATTACTTACAGTGTTTATATAGAGAATAGCATGGTAAATATTGACTGATAGACGGGTTGTTGCAACAATACCCATCCTCACACAAAAACAAAAGGTCACTTTAATATGACTGAACAGTTTATGTTTTGATAAAAGGAATGTTGTATGGTCAAGACAGGAGGGTAAAATTTATCTAAATATCAACTATGAAAAAAATGCTCAAATTGATTGTCTGAGGCTGAGAGTAAAAAAGCCAAAAAAAATATGTACAGTTTATCAACAAAAGCAACATAATCTTTGGATTTAGCATGAAATGTAAATCTTACCAGAAAATAAAGATCACAAACACAAGATCAGAAAATGTGTCTTTTAGACAAATTACAAATGAGAAAATGTTTTAAAACAAATTTACAAAGAAAGAAAAGGCCTGCTACACTTTTAAACATTATAAACCTATATCTCCTTAAAGAGCACAGCAGCTTAATAAAAGAAACAGCTCTAGGAAGTGTACAAACTCTTTTTGTGTTGAAATTATTAGCTTATATGAAACAACCTTAAAGGCAAGACAGTTAGTTGTCAAGTGCTGAAAAAACTGTAGAAGGGAACAAAGTAAAAACCAAGTATACAATGACAATAGCCAACTTTAAACACACTTGCTGACCAGTGATGAAGCTGCTTTACTCAAGTGGAACAGCACAAGGGCTGTGAAAGCCTTATTGTCATCAGGGCTATTCAGTGCTGGACCACCTGGGTCTGGCTAAGCTAAGATCGTTGCGGGATGGATGGAGAGAGGGTACTTCCATTCAGAGTAGCTCTCCATTTTGTTGTTTTCTAGTAGTGTGGCAATTAATGCAAGAGAAAATGTTCATTTTGTCACAATATATAACTAAGCAAAGATTTAGTTAGTTTGTGATTCAATAGACAATGCATATTCTTGCAGAATTCTGTAAGTAAAAAAGCAGACAAAGATTCTCAAGGGTTTCATATCGGAGTTACTGTACCCATGCTAAATGAAGTAATACTGTGGTATGATATTAATAAGAATTAATTTCCATATTGTGTCTAAACAGTAAATATCACCCATAGTAGACATCTGTCAGGGGCTGTTAATATTTTACAAAATGCCTTGGTCACAAAAGAGATGGAAAACAACAAATAAAATGTTGCCATCGTTCAAACTAAATTACCCCTCACTTGTCACTCTTTGCTGCCCCCTCTAAGTAATACACATTCACAAGATGGCGGTTTAGGTGACGACGGTAGTCTATCTCCATAGAAAATGTACGGTCACAGAAGATACATGTGTGACCCAGCAGTTTGCTTGGAGATTGAAGGTCCTCTGTAGGAGTCTCTGGAAGTTTTTCTCCACCTTCTGTGGCTGCAGCTAATCCGTTAAGACCAGAGTCATAGCTTCCTTCAGAGGCACTATCACTGATGTCACTTCCTCCATCATTGCTATGGATACCTTCATCGTCCTCTGCATAGGTGGATTTCTGACCAGGAAGTTCAAGGCTTGGGCTAAAAACAGGTTGTTGTTGGCTGAACCCTGGAGAAGTCTCACTGTCAGTTGGTGAAGGCATCTCACTTCCACTGTCTACCTCTAAAATTCCATTGGGTTCAACTGAGGTCTTGCCCTCTATTTCTATAGGTAATTCTGGTTCTGAGGTTTTGGGTATTGGTTCCTGTACAGAACTGGCTTTCTTGCAAACTTCCTCTTTTTGACAGGCTACTGTAGGTATCTGCTGATCAAGTACCTTGAGTGTTTCTGTAGTGGGTGTATTTTCAGTTTGAGGGGTGATCTCATTTTCTGGACCCTCATTATTGTCAGTAAGAAGACTGTCACTAGTTTGCTTAGGTTCTACAACACATACCTCAGGTTTGCCTGCATCCATTCCATTGTTTTTGTTCTTCATGGCTTTTAGAACCTCGGGTATGGTGCGATTGGTCACTGTACCAGAAGATGACAATGGCATGGTTTTAGCTTTCTTCTTGCGCTTGACCCTCTTGGAAGGACAGTTCTGTTCTGAAGGCTCTGTTTCTGGTACATTCATAGACTCTGCCTTTCTTTTTGCTGGTTTAGTTCTGACTTCTGTTGCCTCTGTACTCTGTGTGTCATTTTCACCATTGATCTTTGCTAATTTTGTCTGTTTTTTCTGTTTGTCTGGTTTCTTGGTTTGAGATTTTCTGCAATCCTTTGCACTATCATTCTCTTCCATCTTCTTCACTGTTTCGTTCAATGTATCATTTACTGTTTGGTTAATCAATCTGTTCTTCTCCAGTCTTTCTCTTTCCTCGTCTTTTTGCTCTTTATCTAGAAGGTCTTTCTCCACTCTTTCTTTGTCCAAATCCAGCCTTTGCCCCTCTGTAACAACAGTTTGATTTTTTACATTCGCTTCATTTGCAGTCTCCTTCGGCGGTTTCTCTTTCTTTGAACGACCCTTTGAAACTTTTCCCAAAGACTTACAGGACTTCTCAACCTTTTTGATCTCCTTCTCCTTTTGACTTGCATCTTGTTTCTCTGTGCATCCCTCTGGTTGTATCATCATAACGTCTGTAACTTTTCCCAAGGTCTTTCCTTTAACCTTCTTACTATTTTTCTCTTTCCCATCACTCTTTGACACAGACTTTTTCTCTGCCAGTTTCTCATTGGGTTGCTGGATTGGGTTTCCAGGCTTTTCTTTACTAATGACATTAGCGTTTTTCTTTGAAATCCTGTTTGTCAGCTCAGTCTCTGCAGCACAGGTGGGTTTAATGGGATTCTTAATAGAAAGGTTGATGGGGCCTGATTCACTGTCATCCAATTCTGTCGCTTGTTTTCCCTCATTTCGACTCTCATCTGCCACAAGTTTATTGCAGTTATTTGGGGGCGGGTCATCACCATCAGTCTTCTTGACACGCAGCCTTACTTTAGACACATCCATAGAAATATCAGTGTGTCCTGGGTGCCTGGACTTGATGTGGTACTGCAGGTTGCACTTCTTGGATGCGGCGTACTTGCACACTGGGCAAAGAAACTGCCGAGGGTTAACGTGAAGCTCGACATGCTTTTTAAAGTTGCTGCGGTCTGCCGTCTTGTACTGGCAGTAAGGGCAGCTTAAAGGCTTGGGTCCATTGTGGACCTGTCTGGCATGGCGGGTCACCTCATGCTGGTTGGCTGCCAGGTAGCTACAGCTGTCACATTTGAAAGGCCTCTCGCCTGTTGTAAAAAGACCATAAGGAGAAGGTCAAGACTGGACAAAGAATCTTTTATAGCAACGTTTTGAGAGAAACACAGATGCAAATCTCATGCAGGGAGATATAAATAAAAGAGGAGTGAACACATCACAATACAGAATCACATTCTGATTCACTCTGAATACCACAAACCGTGTACCATTTTATCCAAAGCCATCTGGCTCCATGGAGTGCAACAAAAAAAGAGAAACATCATTCACAAGATGAAAACAGAGGCCTTGAGTTGTAGCTGGTGAACAACACATTACATCAAATCCTGCTCTACATATTTCACATAAACATAATGGTAAAGAAATTGTATAAGCTTACCTGAATGGGTTCTCATGTGTCTAGTAAGGTGAGTTTTTTGTGAACTGGAGTATTCGCAGTATATGCACTGAAACGGACGCTCACCTGAAAAATAAAAACAAACCTTATTAATTGATATTTGCGTGAAAATGATTCATTAAAAACAGGTCTGTCAATCTGTCATCATTTAATACATGTATGTTAAGTCTTTAAGACTTCTTGTCTGGCCTACAAGGAATACATAGTGTTTTATAACAAGTTCATAATGCTTTTGTGCACAAAGAAATAAATTCAGTATCAGTAAAGAACAGTGTAAGGGTATGTAAATAATAAAATAATTTTTTATTATTTTAATAAAATATTTAATTTTCCAAATGTAGAAGTCTTTTAGACTTTTTATACCAGTGTGGGTTCGGATGTGCTGTATGTAGTTATTTTTGCGATCAGAAAAATACGAGCACTGGTTGCAGGTAAAAAGCTTGCTGGGAAAGTGATTCCTCAGATGTTTTTTCCAGTGATATTGACTGATGGTGGTATAAGCACAAATAGTGCATTTGAAAACTCTTTGATCTTCTCCCTCCTTTGTATGATGTTTAAGATGAGCCATGTAGTGGTCATAGCGGTTGGTGTTGTATCCGCAGCGCTCGCAACGGATCACGCCTTTGGAGTTATTTGAACTTTCGCTGTTCTCTGGGTTTGGTGTCTGAGGTTGGCCTGATTCACTGGCCAAATCGTCATCAGATTCAGTCGCTCTGTTTACCACAATCATTTTCTTGGCACTGTGATCGCCGATATGGAGAATGAAATCTTTCTCATTCTCGGCTTGGTACTGACAGGGTTTACAAAAGAACGGCTTCTTCTTTTTATTGGATTCGAAGACGACGACTGGGGTGCGCTTTTGTTTTTCTGCTGGTGATGATTCAGACAAGGTTTTTTCAGAGAGGTCCTCTGCTCGCTCCACCTCACCATGTTCTAGCGCTCTTTCTCTAACCTCTGGTTCAATCCGAGTGGCCTGTTCGTAACTGCCCTCAGACATCTCCAAGTTGTCAAGGCTGTATCTGACAACACCCTCTTCATCGCTATCAGAGTAGCTGCTGCTTCCAACATTCTTGAGCTCAAACATTTGCTTTTCTTCTGAATTGCAGTCGGTGGGAGATGTTTCTGATGACACCACCACGTTTGCCAACATCACTAGCTGAGGTGCGACTACATCATTTCGGGGAAGCTCAGGAAGATCATGGCCCACCTCTGGTAGCGGAATGCCGACAGCAGGCATGAAGATACCAGCTGTGGCTGGATAGACTGTTTGAGCAGACATGCTCAACTAGCTGAAATTCAAATAAAAACAGTCATTTTAGTAAAGTGCATCATTAAAGTCTAAATTTCAATTTAAAGTTTGTATATGCAGAACAATTTAAATTTTTTATATATTCTAATGTGAAAAGTAGAAAAGCAATGAAAAGTTTGAAATGTTTTGCTATAAACCATGATATCCTTATTAGAAACAAAACAACACCATGCAATGTTGTAACTTGCAAGTGGTTGACTGTTTAAATCAGTTTTCTAGACAAGGACTCTTATCTAAATTATTAGATAAGTGATTGATGAAGTCTTTTTCAAAAAGTGCTGATTTAACGTCTTACTCCCAAATACATTTTGCAATCCTTAACTTTTGTCAACATTGCCATCTTTGTGCAAAAAATACAAATCACTATTATAAGCTTACCACTGTGAAACAGGGTAAATAATAAAAATATTTTGAACACTGATCTGTTATGTACTTTGTTTGTTTTTAACAAAAAAAGTATAACATATAAATTAAACTCATATGTTAAATTATTCTTGTATGAAGTTTAGTAAACCAATAACCTCAGGGTTATTTTAGGGAAATACAGCAGACAGTATTATATATTCTACAGTTTCTGCCATTTTTAACAGTTTCTGCAACAAGCTCCTTACCATGTATGGTAATGTTCCTTCTCTTGTCTGGTCATGATTCAATTTTAGGCATGACTCGTTTCTAACGAGTCTTACTAACTATGCATAGACCAACATTAAGCATGTTAACATCAATTAAAATACATTCTCTGTTGAACCAAAACATTATTTTAACTTTAAAAGGAAGCTTATATGCCTACAAAGCAAAGTAATTCCTGAACTCATTTAAAACCTAAAACCTAATTCCTGAACACACATTTAAAAACATCTGTTTTTGTGTTCATTGCAGAAAAACAAAACTAATCTAACATGCTATTTGAAACAACAATGCTATTTCAAAAATTAAACTGTTAAAATTAAACAGTTTATTTTATGCTATTCTATTATTTTCTTTTAAAAATACATAAAATAAGTCCTATTTTAATTTTTTAATATGAAAATATAAAACCATAATGATTACATAATAACAATCTTCAAACTTATGTGACCAACTATAGCCTATATGACATATACCATCTTACAATCAACAAAATGTTTTAAAATCCTTAATAAACCCTCTAAATATAAACATCTCTCTCACACACACACGGCAAAATAAGCTATGCATATGTGTGCTGAGGGTATAAGGCCTAATTGTACACGGTCCGAAATGTGCGTTCGGCCATTTTATAACAGCACCAACTTCAGTCAGTTGACTGGAGAAACTACACAGACGAGCAGAAGAACTCAAGCGAGTTTGCATAAAAAACTTTTTTGTTTAACACGTGGCATCCACAAAGCACCAAACATTAGTGGCGAAAAGCTCAAACTAACTCTGTGTGAAATGATACCGCGGTTACGTTAAATCAAAGTTGTTGAAAGGAGTAAAAACTTTGACCTTGTTGGACAGCTCCATACAAAAGTAATCAGAAAACTGCATTTATCGGACTTTAAATTGTTTATTAAAAGACAAATCAGTAAAACTGCTCGCAAAACTACATCGAGTTTAACATTAAAAAAATCTAATGAAGACATGAAAGTTACATCACACAAAAAACAACTAAGGAGCACAAACAAGCACTGTTTACATTTGAAGTTAAATAGAAGTCGATGACCAGCCACCAAATGCACAGAAATAACGCTGGCCTAGTAAAAATAATTCCTGAAAGTTGCATTACGAAACTCCACGCATTCAACAACACAAACCACGCACGGCAATGCAACAAAGTTACACTTTATTTAATAACGTGGTGGATTAAAGACCGTTGTGTTTTTATCTATGTATTTCATTTTGATTTTAATGCATTGTTTATTTGGCCAGCATGCGTGTGTTAGCCGTGGTCCTGATCTGATCTCTCCCCGTGCTGAAATGCACAAGCACTGATCAGCCCTGGACAGCGCCTCTCCCTTTCAATGCAACCCTCCATTTTCACTCCACTCGAACTTAGTTGGGCCCGTACACAACAGAAAACCACATAAAACCACACCCCAAACGGCCGAAAAGACCATCAAACCAAGCTCGTTAACTCACCTACCGCGTTCGCCCACCGTTGGACGATATTGCTGTTAAATCAAGGCCCAAGAGAAGTTATTTCCAAACTCTCAAGTCGATCGACGAAAATGCGCGACACTTACGCATTCCTACACAGCAGTGCCGCGCGGTGCTTGCGGGGGAGGGCGTGACGTCAGCGAGCCCGGTGCTAAAAGTTTACTACTGTGTGTTTACTTTCGCCACCAATGGATTTCGAAGCAGAGTGGGACGTGCTTCTGTTTAGTTAACAAATAAAGTGAATACAAAATGCGTCCCATGCATCCTAAATGTCGTGATAGAACATTTGAATGGGACTGGAAAACTGTTTAAAAGCAGAAGCGTAGCCAGAGGCGCTTTGTTTGTTAATTTCGAAAACAACACGTGTCAAAGAAACGGAAAGAAGCTTTTATTTTAAATATTGTTTAATAGTCTATTTTAAATATTAAATTAAATAGAAACAACGCAACTATGACAGCCAAACTTATAAACAAAATCTTTAGAACCGTAGATCTCACTGTTTCAAAAAGTTTTAAAAGTCGTCAGTAACCCTATACAGAGGCCTTTCTGTATTTTTAGGTAATGTGTGATACAGTCAATTTGAAATTTCTTATGGTCTGAAAATGAAAGCTTTCTGCTATTTGTTGAGAACATGCCGTTGTTTAAAGAGAAATATTCCTTGGTGACCACAAGGTGGCGCTCAGGAGATGAAAATCGTTTGCCATTTGCTTTTTTTATTAAACCTTCGACCGCAACAATACAAAGTTCTAGCGTCAACACATAACATAATTTATATTGCTGTAATTTTTGCTTTTATTCGATTTTTTAATAGATTGAAAATAAACAAAAGCTGTTTGGAAATTACATTGAGAAATTAAGTTGGAAATTACAAAGGACTTTTAGTCACTCCACTTAACCTGATGAATATACAATTGTCCTCATTTTAATGCTTATAAATTTTAATTTGCCAAAACCAAAATAAATGCACAATATTCTCGTTCACAATTAAAAAAAGAAACATTTGCAAATCTAAATTCTTCTATAAATACTTCTATAGTGTTATTTGTTATACAGTAATGATTAAGATCTGATGATTAAAATGAAGATGACTAAGACATTGTTATCTCTTCCAATAAAGAGGTAACAAAAATAGATCTTTTTTGTTTTTGTCAAAAATTGATTGTTTATGAATTTGATCAAATTTATCTAAACATTTTATTCAAAGTATTTAATTATTTATACTCAAAAATGTTCAATAAAGATTCGGGATAAACCTACTATATTTTTATGAAAACTCATTTACTTCTATCGCCCTGCGGCTTGCTTCACGTGACGCAAACAAACGTCTGTATACGCTGATTCGCTGATCTGCAAAACACAATCTGAGCGCTTTGAGAATCACACTGAGACCCCGAGTGTTTATAGATCAGCGACCTCTATGCAACGGCGCACAGGCGGCGCTCAACTTTCCCCAAGCGTAGAAAACGATGTAAACGCGCAAAGCGTTATAGGGAGGCTGCACGGAAACTATCAACACAGAGATGTATGCAAACATCAGATATTTGAAGGTTATGCAATTTTTAGAAACCACTTCGTTTTATTGGATATCGTTTATCTTCATCTAGGTTTGAAAGAGAGTTTTAGCTACTCTGCTTTGTGGCGTTAAGTAACTTCTATAAACTTTATAACGGACTGAATTTTCAGTGTCGCTTAACGTTTAAAAGTTTTTCGTGATCCTGACGTTTAGCGTATGAACAGAATTTATATGTAGTTGCAGTTGTGTTTAAACTTATAGAAATGAAACAAAATATAGCGGATCACATGTAATTATTACCGGAAACTCATGCTGTTGAATAATTGAACAGGCGATAGTCTCAGTTGAGAGGTGTATACTTGAAGAGCATCTATTTTTATTTATAACATTTTAAAGCTTTTTTATTATGTTCGAGTAACAATTAAAAATACTACACGACAGGGTTTCCACCTGTTATTAAGTCGGGTATCTGTTAATATGTTCCCAAAATACCTATGACGTAAAGTATAGGAAATCACTTTAATAAATATCCCGGAAAGCCACAATGCGGGAAGTAAATTTGAATTTAAGCCTTTTGCACAGGACTTGCTCTCTGGTGGTGCTGCTGTGTTTTCTCCACATATTTGTCGCTGTGATATATTACGTCAGAAACTATGATTTAAGCCAAATCTTCGTTCAAAACCCGCAAACCTTACAAATATACAAATTGAACGAGCAGAACGTTTATAGAGAGGATCCAAGACCACCATCTCCTACTAATGTGACTGAGACAGTGAAGAAGTTAGAAACATGTCCTGACAAACCACCTCTACTCGGTAAGATGCTGTTATAATTTGTACGCACTGAGACCCCGTTTAAACCTCAATAGTCTATAAAGTATCATTATTAGATTATGGTTTAAGATTATAGATGACGTTGTTGGATGTTTGTGTTGTACTGTAAATGCTGCCTTCATAATGGCTTTGTTCCATCTGTTAACATTGGTTAACTACATTATTTAACATGAGCAAACAATGAACAATACTTCTAAAGTACTTCTCTTTAATAGTCCTAGTTAATGTCAATTTCAACATTTATTAATACATTTTTAATTCAAATGATTTTCAGTAAATTCTACACATTTGCATTATTGCATTTGCATTACGAACAACAAAATTAAAAACATAAAATATGTAACACGTAAAATATGTTCAAACATGTTGCTCATTGTTAGTTTGTGTTAACTACTACATAAACTAATGTTAATGAGTGTGGGAGTTATGGAAATCTATTGTTGTTGATCAAATTATTGTTTGCCTTAAATCTGTTTGTGTTTCATGGAAGAAAGAGAGTCATGTGGATTTGGAACAACATCACAGCATGTAAATTATGACATCCTTTATTTTTTTTGGAAACTGTCCATATAAAAGTCTTCGGTCAATTTTTTAATAATATTTATAAAGACTTCTCAGATGTGTTCACATTCTGTCATCTTGTTTCTGAGAAAGTTCTGGTAGGTGTGATTATCACACTCTGTTCTCCAGAACCACATTCCAAACACAATGGCATGTTTTTGCAGCTGTCTCGACTGTGGCTAATAACATTTGCCCCTTCATTTAACATTTGTTGACAGTTGGACTGATCTTTTGCCTAAGTGTTGGTCAACTTCACTTGACTCCACTCACTGATTTATTTAAATTGACGTGTCTAAATCTTTAAACCTTAGTTTTGCAAATGATGAAGAAGCGCTGCTGTTGTAGTGTGATAATGTAATCAGATACAAACTTCAACAATAGTTGTCATGAATAATAATGAGACTGGTAAGGAGAGATCGGAGCAGCGTAAACCAATAGGCAGTTTCCAGCGGCCAATATATTTTAAAGACATCAAATGAAGTACACACAAATTTCCATAGATATTTAAGATTGTTAATAATATAGATAGGACAAGTTATTCAATTAATGTAAATCTGAATACTTTGTGTCTAACCATGTGTTTATGTTTATTTAAAATGGTGTTTTATTACTATAGTGGGTCCCCTCAGGATTGAGTTTTCTGATCCTGTCACCCTGGACCTGGTGAAGGATCAGAACCCAGAGTTGCAGCCCGGGGGGTGGTTTAAACCTAAAGACTGCATCGCCCAGCAGAAGGTGGCCTTGATCATCCCCTTTAGAAACCGTGATGAACATCTGAAGTTCTGGCTCTATTACCTGCATCCCATCCTACAGCGCCAGCAGCTGGACTACAGTGTCTATGTCATCAACCAGGTTGGTTTTTCCACCAGTGCAGTAAAATGGATCCCAGCAATCTTTTACTTCAGTGGCTGTTGTAATTACACATGTTTAAAGGCCTCCAGTACAGATTGGTGTCATTGAGCTTTTTAAAGGAACAGTTAATAAAAGATGAAACTTCCATATGGCTCTCTTTTGTGAAAGACACAAGATGAATTTAGAAAAATATCCTGGCCACATTTCTTAATATGATAAAAGATTTTTAGTTGGTAGTAACTTAATTCCTGAATAATTTAAGATGGTGCATTAGTTGTATAAATTATGTATTTGAATTATTTTAAGAAAAGTCAAGCCTGTATTGCATTAAAATTGCCATTATAATTTAATGTCATTGTAATTAAAAAATGACTACTGCATTAAGAATGTCATACATGCTTGAATCACCATGAAAGCAAAAAACTACATGTTGGGCAACTACGTTGCCATGTTATGTTGAGCTATTAATTTTATCGCGCCAAGTAAACTATTACTTCAGCTAATATTAAGCATGTCTTGTCTTATCTAGTTAGTCCGATTGTATGGACAGATACACGTCTGTACTGTTAGTATCGCATTTCATGGTTTCATTTTTTAATAAATGTTTTAGTCTACTGAATGATAATGACTTGCAAATGAACACGTTGTTCTATTGTGACAAAAGAATAATCACACTCAGAATTGTAATGTGTTTGGCAGTGTCTACTGCCAGTGTGTGTATCTTTATTAATCTTATGAGGTATGTTAGGAATGTATTTGTTTTGTTTGTTTGACTGATTTCTCTGGAAATAATACTTCAGAACAAGGATAGGCAGACAGGTTCCATTTTAAAATATTCTTATTAAGGCACAAAATGTTATTTTTATTACTAGAGATTGCATATTTAAAAAAACAACAGCTTGATGATGCTGTAAAGGAGTTTATCTACACTGCCGATGAAAAGCAATCTGACAGGACCAACAAATTATGTTCTTGGATAATATAATATCAATTTTATAACCATTACATTAGAGCACATGATTTAAGTTCATTATAATGAATTGCCACAAGTAACGCAATGTTTAATGCTAAACTACTACATTTGCACGTCACTTTATTCATCATAATAAACAAAGGGGTAACACAACCGTTTTATGTCTTTAAAACAGTCAGACATACTATTTACGTTTAAACTCTTCTTGGGTTATCTCATTCATCTGTACGTTTGTGGGTTTTTTTGTGGTCATCTGCTCAACAAACAAGTTTTTGTGGTCCATGATGGTCCATGATGGTGCAAATAACGTAGTGTGACATGCTAGATGCCACAACTTACACTTCTGCATTTTGTCATGAGAGTCAATATCTATGTTTGCCATCAAATAATTTGTTTGCATAAAGAAGATTATATCCGAAACCTCAGGATGCAAAAAACAAGTAGATGAGAAACAAGCAGATGGTTTACTGCTTCTGAGAGGTGTGTGTCTCAAAAACAGTAAAAACTATTCTATCCCATAAGGCCACAGAACCTAAAGAGCCACCAAATTAAGAAAGTTAATAATTTAAGAATTACAGAAAACTTGAAAAATGTGTTCCTGCTGGTTATGGTATGTTTAACAACTTGATATTTTTACAACTTGACTCCTTTTTAAGTACATACAGTCTTGCCATCCAGCTCTGAGTTCTTGTGTTTTTAAATTATTTCTTTATAAAGATACCTTAAAAAAACAAGCAGTTCTAAACTGGGTTCCCCTGACTGTTGTAGAGAGAACAGCTGTCTGTGGTTGGGCAGCCTTGCAAATTATTCCTTGAACAGTGGGGACTGTGAACTCTTGTCATTTAATAATCGTCCATTATACAGGCTGGAATAATAGGTGAGACAGAGTTGTGTTTTAATTGGAGCTCTCACAGTACACAATGTCCTAGTCTGATCCAGTTCAAATATTTTAGTCATCAGTGGTTTGAAAATGCACCAAAAAGAGTACAAGACTAATGTGTTTGATTATGGGCAATTATGGGAACTGTGGCAATTGTGTATTTACTTAAATGACCCCCTGAGATTTTAAATGTATATTACACAACAGTTCTCAGTTAATGATCACATGACATTAACTGAGAAACAGATCAAATATTTTATCTTTGAAATGTTATAGTTTGGAGTTATGTTATAATTGTGTTTTATTTTAAAATTATTTTAATTTTATGTTTTTATTAACTTAATTACTAGCTAATTAATTACAAACTAGTAGTATTCAAAGTGTGCTGTGAGTATTCTTCTTTCAAACTAAAAATATGTTTACTTTTAGTGTATGTTATATGAACTCAGAAAAAGATGTAAGCTAGTTGTGAACTCACAGTTTGAAACTGTTGTGTTGTTACAACACTACAACACAGTACAAAACTGTTTACCACTTTATGTAGTAAGTAACCATTTATCAACGTTACATAAAGTATTTAAAAAAATAAATACTTGAAAATTGCTCAGGTATTCTATAAAAGTAACCTGGATTATAGTTACTTATATTATTAAATTATAAATAATTATAAATAAATGGATTCATCTTCTGTGAAAGGCACAGCACCATGTTTGTCCAATCATTGCATTGGGTCTTACTGCAATAATAGGATGTACTACTTGCCAGTCAAACTATGCATGCATTTATATGTTGGAGGAGGCGTGGCTTTGGAAAGCCCTCTGAAGGGGGTGTAGGACCTTTAAAATTCACAAAGTGTATTAAAGTGGTGAGCTTTTGAGATTTTCTTTAAGATTAAAAAAGAAAGAACTTAATAACGTAATATGTTGTTTATTCTACGGAATGTAGTCTGTTACAATACATTTTTATAAATTTTGAGAACGTCTATCTGAATATTTTCTCAAGTGTTGTCTGATCTTTCTTTCTAATTTTTTTGCTCTCTCTTTCACTCCCTTTTCTTTGCACCTTGCATTTTTTCTCCCTTCCATCTTGCTTTCCTTGCCCTTGTCTTGTCCAAACCAAACCCCTTTTATGTGTGTCAGGGGAACTTGCACTTGAGGTGAGACGTCTACTTGCTCTTTTTCTGGCCAATCATGCTGCACTTCACTGGCTGCGTCTGACGAATGGTAACGTTGGTCTCTTGATTATCCATTTTCTCTTTGTCATATCCTTTTCCATTCTTTATCTCTCCCTTAATGTGTTACTTTACCACAGATGGCAACTCCTGTGCCAAAAATAGCTGTGTTGTAAAGCGTGATTTGATAACTTTATCTAATCTTATTGGAAGAAGAAAAAAGTTTTGGCTTCATTTATTTTCTTTATCTGATTCTTTATCATTAATTGATTGATTGTTTATTTTGGAAACGCTTGCTGGGTTTATTTTTCCTGTGATAAACGCAGGCCTCAGTGTCTGAAAAACATGCATCTTTCCCCCCTGCATAAATCTACCTTATATGCACAATGAAGCTTTTCACTTTTAGTTTCACTTTTTAAATCTCCCCTTTACTCTCCAGAATCCTCCAGTGACACTAAACAGGCTGATGATCAGATCTTAGCATTGACATGTGAAACCCCCACATTATGTCCATTGAAAAGCTCAATGGAGAACAGAATGATCTCGCTCTTTTAAGCTGAGCCTCATTGTGAAAGTGCAGGCCAAATCTTCAGAATCAATTGTGTGTCCTCCACTGACTAGAACAAGCACACCTCAGTTTGTTTGGGTTTCCTGTGTTGTAAAGAACTATTCGGGTACTGTCTGTGCTGTGTGCAGGGGGTTAACAGATTGCTTTGCCTCCCTGAGGATCCGCTGTCATTAAATTTCATTACACAAGCTGAAGTGCTGTAGTAATGCTTTTTAGATTAAGGAATAGTGGCTTGTAGACAGAAGAAACATCCATTAATCATGAGCCAAAGTCCAAAATACAGTGGAAAAATCTGAATGACAGCTGGAGACTATATGAAACTCAGTTTGCATTCTCATGGGCCTTCTGAGATCTTCCTAAAAATAATTAACTGTAGTTTCCACCAAAATACTGCAATTGGTTTTGTTACTACTATAGAATGAATATTCCAGTTAATATAGTTAATATAAGGTTTTATTCAAATAGTGTAATAGTGTAAGGCTTTGGGTATCTTGGAAAGGATTCTCTTGGAAAGGATTTTTCCACACGCTATCTAATTAACGATTTGACCTTATTTGCAAGCGTTATATGTGTCACCTAAATATCTCCTATTGGCCTTTCACAAGACTTTCTTTCATTGGTAGGCTGGAGATGAGACGTTCAATCGTGCCAAACTCTTCAACATTGGTTACCAGGAGGCTCTGAAGGAGTATGACTATGATTGTTTTGTCTTCAGCGATGTTGACATCATTCCCATGGATGACCGCAACATTTACAAGTGCTTCAGTCAGCCCAGACATCTGTCTGTATCCATGGACAAGTTTGGCTTCAGGTATTTTTGTACTTTCGGTTACTTTCTCCTTTATCTGCATTGAAATTTTGTAAAACATTATTAAGCAAGAAAGAAATATATTAGATTAAATACAATTTCTATAGCCTTAACTTGCCTACAAAAGTGAGGTGGGTTGATTCTTATGTTAAGCGTTCTCCAAGTTGGACACTGTGCAGAATATTATATTTCCTGTAATAAAACTGTTTTAATTTAAATTAATTTAAAAGTTTTAATTTAGAGTACCAAGTATTACATGGAAATATTCTAGTGATGTCATATATAAATCTGATTAGGGTGTCACATTTTCAGATTAGGGTCCAGTGTAAAGTGAAACCGTAGCTTGTAAGACTTCCAGCTCATGCGTCAAACACACAATCCTGATCAAGCAGCTCTCAATTCAAGCATTATTGTGTGCTTGCTTTTGTCCTTAAAGTGTGTAATGAGTACATGAAATCCTAAAGTTTGCATTTTAAAACTGTACACAATGAAGTGGTAAAATGAAGTAGTAAAACATTGTAACATGACGTAGTAAAACATTGTTGCCAGTTTTTTGTAAGGCCTTGGTGCTGCAGCTGAACAGCTTCTTTCTCCCACATCTGGAAATAATTTGTAATTTAGTAATTTTGCAGTGCTGAGGTAAGAGGTTTGCAATGTGTTCACTCATTAATTTGTTTACAGGTGGGTAGGTAGAAAATCTGAGCCTTATTTTGCATGTTTTTTGCATAGCTGTCCCATAGCATGTAAATTTGTGTTACCTGTTGAATAATAATGACAAATAGTACCATACCTTAACTTCCTGAGCTGGTAACTCTGATGCAGAAGATATTGTCAGGTGTACTTTTAGCTCCCTGCAAATTCCCATTAGTGTACTACCATTGAGACAGTGGTACCTTAGCAGCTGCCATACGGCATGCAACAGTTCCTCTGAGTATTGAATCTCTCTCTCCTCGACAGTTTGCCATACATACAGTACTTTGGTGGTGTGTCGTCCCTGGGGAAAGAACAGTTTCTCAAGATCAATGGCTTCCCAAACAACTACTGGGGCTGGGGAGGAGAAGACGATGACATATTTAACAGGTTTGTGATCGTATTATCCTCAGCGTATGTGGGGAACTGAGGAAATGTGGTCTGATTAAGCCAGAGTTGTCAGTTATGCTGATGGTTCCATTTTGCAGTGCTGTTTAGATATTTATATTTTATGGTAAAAGTCAAGTGATTACTGAAGTGGCCACCACAATTAACACTTTCCGGAACTGTGTTGATTTTCCCTATCTGGTTTTGTGTTGCTCATAGTAAGGTCATAAAGAGTGTTTAGTCACCAGCATAGAGGGGAGCAGATAAACTTATTATCAGCATGATAATCAAGAGCAGTCATAGGTGGCTGCACTCTGAAGGAAACATAACTATTTAGTGGTTTATCCATGTCTTTGAAGAACACCTTCTAGCTGTCTTGTTTAACTCGGTTTACTATTTTGGCCTTTTACCGGTTTTATTTTAGAGACCACTGGGTCATGACACCAGCATGTTCATACATATCTATTTGGTCTAAGGTTTAATCTTTTGCCTCTTATAAATTGTAATAGGAAGCATTTGTGTGTCTGTGTGTGTGTTTATTAGTGGCTTTTGCTATGGTAAGCATATTTCCTTCAGATGCATTTATTCGGTTTTCTTTATGCTTAGTTGTAATACCAGTAGTTTTGTAGCTGAGAGGGATCTCACTGCCATCCAGCTGAACATGTGACCTTTGAACTTGATGTGCTGTGTGTATTTGCTTTAACCGGATTGAAATGAGACTGTATGTTTTCACAGGATCACCTCCAAAGGGATGTCCATCTCCAGACCAGACGGGATGATTGGCAGGTGTCGAATGATCCGCCACAAGCGAGACCAAAAGAACGAGCCCAATCCTCAGAGGTGCCTTAAAAAATCACAGCACTCTACTTTAAACACTGGCTGTGTCTTCACAGCTTTTAGTCAATGTTTATTCACTCAAAGCTCAAATTATTTCTCAGTGCCTGCATTGCAGAAATAGAACTTCTGTTTTGGTATCATGCTTGATAAACTTAAAAATAAAACTTAAATAATATAATTATATAATCATTTAAGAGGTTCTTTTTGTTCATTTTGTCTTTTCCTGCTATAGGTTTGACCAAATATCTCACACAAGGGAAACAATGGCAAGTGACGGAATCAACTCTTTAACATACAAGGTTATTAAAGTGGAGAAAGACCAGCTATTCACTAAAATTACAGTGGATGTGGGGAAACCGTGACTCCTGCATTCAGACTAACTCAGCACTGAGTACAACAGTAACACTGGCAGTAGAAAACAAGTGCCTTGATTTGTCAATTCAGAGAGACAATATTCTAAGTGAAATCTATGTTTTTAAAGACATTTGAATTTAGTGCTTTTAATTTGTTTTGCCATCTTTGCACATGTGATGGTGAAAACAGGGACTTAAACATATTTCCCCGGAAAGGCGGAACTGTTCAGCAGCAACATTGTAACACAAGATGGTTTCCATTTCCTGCTTGTGTTTGGCTGATGGATTAAACTTGTTCTGAGTTGGACGCTTCTATAGACAGACAATCTCTTGAGCCATTTGAAGCAGAATAATAAAGTGACATAAATCCATTTAATGGAAATGTCCCTGTTTTGGGATGCATTAAGAATGTGGGTGGCTGTTTTTGTTCTGCTGTGTTTTAAAGGGAATCTGTTAAAAGTTGGGCTGTGGATAGTCTGTAGGCATATACCAGCAAACTGACTTTTTTCTGTTTGTCACATTTGAAAATTACCACAAACTCGCATTTGAAACTATGCTGTATATCAAAGCCTGTTAAATGACTTCTGACTAAAATAACTTCTTGTTAGAGACAAGACATCTGAATGTATTGGCTTGATGCATAATGAACCAAAAACCATATATTAAGTTAAATCATTACATAAACATTCAGTTTGTTCTGTTACTCACTTTGCTGTATATGAATTTGCGGTGACTAGCATCATTCCATTGTTGATTTCAGCCATTTATTGCACAATGAAACTTTCAGACATAAGCAGGTTGCATTAGGCACAAGAATTTAAGAGTTTTCTACTGTAATGACAATATGAAGCCATTGACAACTTTGTTACACCTGTTGTTGTTTTTTGTTGTTTAAAAAAAAGTCTGTGAAAACCAAAACTGCCAGTAAATTCTGTCAGGGGTTGAACAAATGAATGCAATCAGCTGTTTTCAAGATGGCTGTCTGCACACAACATACTGAATGTTTAAGCCTTAAAGCCAAACTTTTCCCTGCATGCCGACCACCCAAAGGGCCCATAGATTTTCTTTCCATCTTAAACTCTCTCTTGCCTTATAAAAACTCTGGGAAAGAAAACTACCTCTTTCCACTCACAGGCAGAAGGGATTAGCGGCTAGTGCTCAAGTCAAACCAAAATGCTTAGGCAAGTAATCTTTGCCTTTTCTTGCTTTACTCCTAGATCATTTAAAGTGTGTAAATGCGTTGTATTTAATCAGATAATAGTAAAGGTTTAAATCTTTTTAGACAATTGGCTTTTTTGAGAGCTAATGCATAATTAACTTAAGTTGTTTTGTGTGTGTGTATATATGTTCTTTCTTTACAGTAAAATATTTTTGTCCACAGATTTTTTTTAAATTTTATTATCTTTTGAGACAAACATATCATTTTCATTTTGACGCTTCTGTTCTTCTATTACTTCATTTTAATGTGGTAAACCTAAACAATAAACCTAATCAGACAGCATTAAATTGTGTTTGATTTGCTTTTGCCTCTTGACTGTGTTGTGAAATCAAAGACGATAACTTGACCTGTTCAGTTAGACTGATATTCTAGACATTCTATGACCTGTTCTGTAGCAACACACCATGTTAACCCTTACCTAGTTAAATAATCAGACCCAAGAGATAGTAATGTTTAATTCTTATTTACAGTTTAGCTAGGTGTGTCTTTTCATTGTTAAATGGAACATTAGTACATAGCCTTCCTGTTTCAGATAACATGATAGTGAGATCAGGTAGGTGGTTCAGTTAGATAGAATGTGGTTTATTACAGCCATTAAAATGGTGCTCCACACCTAAATCAAAATCTTATCTGAAAGTCGGTTGTCAGTAGGTGGAGTTTATCCATGAGATAAGGCTGCTGTAATGCAGAATGTAGAAAAGTTTCCCATTCCATTTAAAAAAGCCCCATGTTTGTTTAGCTTAATCTGCTTTCTGTTTTCAGAATGCATGTTATTTCTCTGAGAAGCACAAAACCTTTTCACAAAAGACATGCTTTACACAGTAGGCATGACTGTACACAGGTTTCTAAAAGTCTTTTATAGGCTGTACAGTTTCTGTATAGAACATTTATTGTTCACAAAATTGTTCTATTACACAAAAAGTTCTACAAACTATAAACAGGCAAGTAATAAATCAACTTAAAGATTTGAAAGTGAAGTGAAAGTTTACGTATTTGTCAGATATGGTAACCCATACCTAAAATGTGATCTCTGCATTTTAAATTTTATTTGTCACATATATTTCCATACAAAGTGGGACATGCAGTGAAATGATTTTGACGACTGTCCAACATCACCTAAAGATCAAAAATTAAGATGAATTAAATAAAGTAAAAAAAAGATGGTTATAAAAATAAAAATAACATAGTTGGGATTTAAGCCATCACTTGTGGGGAGTGAACACACATAGACACCCGGATCAGTGGACAGCTATTACTGCAGCACCCAGGAGCAATTGAGAGCAATTTGGGTTTAGGTGCCTTGCTCAAGGGCACTTCAGTTTTTACCTGCCAGCACTGGAATCGAACCACCAACCTACTGATTACAAGCCCAACTCACCAGCCAGAAGGCCACAACTGCCCCCTGATTTGATGAAACATTTGCCGGAAAGATTCTTTAGGCAAGCAAAAAGTTTCTTTTATGGTATCACCTAGAAAAACCTTTTTCTTTTTTTTCAATCAGTTTAGTGGGCAAGTGCATAAAACTGTCTTCTTATCTTAACCTAATTCACAACAGTAAGTTTGTAAAAATTGTATGTAATTTTTATAAACTTTTGTAAAATTATTTGAGCTGAGCTGTCAGGTCCAAAATCCGTCAGTTTGACTAGTAATTACAATGTGTGTAAACAGAAAGAACTGCATATTCTATAGCTGAATACTGAATACTGTAGACGGTGTACCATTCATAGTTTGTTCTTACTGCAGTTGCAAGAATTTAAACTTGTTATCCACTTATATGTACACCTGCTTGTACATGCACAAAATAACTTCAACTTGCAATTTTGCTGCAAAAAATGAACTATTATTTAAATGCCCAATATTTGTATAAACCAACATAATTGGAAATACTTGTTAGTATAGTTCTGGTATGCAAACACAGTTGTGTATAGATGACTGTACTGGCAAAGACAGTTACTTTTGAAAACAAAATAAAAAAGATTTGGAGATCGTTTTAAAGCAAAGGCTTTCTGGTCAAAAATGTCTTAAAAATAAGGTACATCAAATCATTAAAAGTCACTCAAGCTTGTGTAAATCTACATTTATAGTATATTTATTTAAGCAAGTACATGATGTCACTTAAAGCCCCTGATATTTAATGAGAGTTTTTTTCATATAAAAAACAAGACGTGCACACCTTTGGAAAATCAGGACATTTTTGTAGTTTCTGTTTCTCCAAACATTCACAGAAATAGCAAGTTACAGCTGGATTGAGACAATGTCGGGTCCATGTCAAGGCGGGTCCATTCTCAGTGTCTGGTAAAACACATCTGCCAGTACATAATAAGGACAAGAACTGGGATTTATAAAGCTCATCAGACTCTGGGAACTAAATGTTGGTGGGAATAAGACTTTTGGCATGGAACAACTGTCCATTCATAAAAGAAAATTTGTAATTGTACTTTTACCCATCTTATAATCTAGTTTTATAATTTGTGGGGGTTTTTTTTCAAAATGACAGTCCAAAGAAATTGAAGCATCATTGCATAGAATATGACGAGGTGGGTTCGCAATGTTTTAAAATGTTCCTGGGACTTCCAAATCTATAACGTCTGTTATATTACTGCTGATATAACAGACTGTATGATTTCTTTTTCCTGTGCAGGAGTGATGCGACCTTGAACGGCTGTTACAGAAAGCACAAAGCTGTCATATCTTAAAATACAGAGACCTTTAATGAAAGCAAAACTTCAAGTCACTGGTTAGCCTGTCAAATCAGGCTAGTGATAATTTAAAGATTGTTTTATGTATTTAACACTTTTTTTCAATCTCTTTTACCACGACGGAAATAAGGCACTTTAAATCACAGTGAATATTGTTTTTTTTTATTATTCTGAATTCTAAGTTGAATCTGTTTGGCCTTTCATTAATTCTGCTTTCCACAGTTGTTTCCAGGTTTGTCTTGTTGGTCTCGTTACCCATGTAGAGTTTTGTGCCTCCTTTTTCAATGGTGAAATTTGGATTCTTATCTGTATTATTTGTTCAATATAAGGCAGCATTTATATCTGCAAACATATCTTATGTCTGCTTGATTACAAATAAACAAAAAACATTCAACCGCCAAAGGACAAACACCCTGATTATAATTAGGATTTATAGTGGGTCAGATTTAACAAGAAATGTTAAAAAGTAACAGATTGAAGCGGTAAATGTTAGAAAGTCTGTGTAAAAGTTAATATGGAATTGTAAATGATTCAGTGTATTATTCTAAAGAAGTTTGAAATATGTTTTTCTTTGTGATCTTGCTTCTTGATTCTAAACAATCCCATTTCCTCTACTGAAGTGATTTTCACATTTGTTTTTTGCTAGTAAGCCTTTGTTTTTTAACCCCTCTCCTTTAACAGCCTGTCACACAGAGAACACATTTCCAGATCCAAACAATTGTCTGCATTTGGTCTTGTTAAATATCATGTCATGTTTTACTCTAAATTACATAATTTAACAAAATTAAGATGTCATTATGTTTACCTCTAAAAGCCCATATGACTAAACATATTTATTAACAAAATTATTTTTGAGCTATTTATAGAATGGTTCTTGTGCCCAGGCTCATACACAAGTTTTTAATAAACACAAAGTTCAAAGATTTGCATTTTTCAGATAATGTTCACTGGTTGAGGACAAACATCTGGAGACTGATGTTATATCCAGATATTAATAGAAGAGGTTGAATTTTACATACATTATAGACTATGAAGAATCTGTCATTCTGCAGAGGGAGGGTTAGACAGTCCTCACAAGTTAATGTTCTGAAATGGAAGAGAGCACAGCTGCTGCCACAGGAAGTCTGCCACCCTCTCCCCAGGGAGAGTTGGACCCACAATATTCTCATAAAGGAAACATAACTTGCCAGAGTCTAATGTTCAAAAGCTATTTACACATTTTATGCATTTTAACTGATTAAATAGTTATACAATCAAAAACAAGACAAAGAGTTTGATCTTCATTCCTTAAAAATGGATCTGTGTCAGTTTACAATAATATGGAAACAACTGTGGGACACATTAATGGGGTCAAAACATTTTAAGCTTATCATCTGAGCTGCAAATATCCTGTGATAAATGAAGTTGAGTTTTGAAGTTTTTTCATCATAATCAATGAATTACCTTTATTAAAATTGGTTATGGTGAAATGTTTTTTTTTCCAGAAATTAACCACTGTGTTGTTATTTACTGGCAAAATCTTGTTAGATGGTAAATTTTCCTGGAAGACAAATTGACCAAAGCAGCTTAGCTCATAGAGTGTTTTTTTTTTCAGACAGGAAAACAATCCGGTCATCTGAAAAACGTCTGGTCTGTTGTCACATAAATCAGTATGCTGTTATGCAACTGTATCAAATTTGCAGAGTACATCCACAGACTTCAGGTAATAATAAGGTACTAAAATATTTCTTTGGTTCTAGGCTTCACGGTTACTGGTATCAACCAAACAATTCACATCAGCCTGTGTTTGGCACAGCTGTAGCAGCAGAGGCCAATCACACTGTGATCCTGCCATCCTTATAAGAGCTAATGAGAAACATGAGAAACATCTGCTTGTGCTTTAGGGTAGCTTTACAACGTGAAAGACTCTGGTAAGCAGGGAGGTGAGGAAGAAGAGGACAAGATGGAAGATCTGTGTGCAGAAAGATGGGTATAAAACACAGCCACAGCAGAGGCTGGGGAGCTGCAGGTCTGCGCTGGCACACATCCAGGACCTCTGTGAGAACATGACATCAGCTCTGTACAGCAGAGGGAGGAGGCTGAGTCTGTAACCCTCTGGCTCTTACTGGAAGTGTTGAGACACACTATTAGTGTTAGCTTTTTGGACACTTGAAGGGCAATGCAGAAACTGTGCTCATGAGGGCTGCTGTACATACAATAATTGTAAAAGGTTATGATTTTGATTACTGAGCTATTTTATCTTACCTGAAATTTTTGGTTTTTACCACAAAAGCTAATCCATTTATATTAAAGACACAAAGACACAATACTTGAATTAACATGACATTTGCTGATATGTTATCTGTGTAACTTGAATACAAATAAAAACAGTAAAGTATTCCTGAGGAATTGCTGCAGTTTAGCTGGTAGAGCGTGATGCTGGCAACACTAAAGTCACAGGGTTTGATTTCCAGAGAAAACAGAAAATGATAAGTTTAAATGTGCTGTAGGTCACATTACAATGTCTGCAAATGCCTAAATAAAATTTAAATGAACAAACATGTATTAATAGAAGAGAGTGGGCAATGCCCTGCAAAAGTATGTGCTTAATGTGCCGTGCCAGTTTTCATTTATCCTAGCTAACCAGTAAGGTGAGGAGCTACTGTTAAATTTAGGCAAAATAGGAGATTAGAGTGATTTTGTGACACAAATCAGGACTAATAACAAGAAAAACCCAAATTCAAAACATAAAAATGTATCTAATTAAAACGTCACAGACGAGCACGAAAATCCTTGTATCCAAGGATTCATGGTGTCAAGAGTCATTAGTGTCAAACTTGCGTTTGTTAAAGATTAAGCAGAGTTTTCTCAGCTTGCTGGTACTTTTGTCTTGACAGGACTATTTTCTCTGGCACAGTCAGTGATTGACTGCAGCTCATGGGCTCAGGACCCTGGAGAATCATTAAATGCACATTCATGGAATATGCAGATGTGGAACACAGTGGCAGACATCTGGAAAAAGAGTGTTTGCAGTCTCTGGCTGATGTAACTATGGGCAACAGGCCTAACTGTTTTCCTAGAATAAGCTTGGGAGTACATTTTAAAGAAATAATAAAAAAGAAAAAATTCACTCAAAAATGAAAATGATGACATCACTTAACCTCATGTATTTCAAAACCTGTATGATTTCTATTTTTTAGTGGAACATAAAATATTTTTTTTAGTCAGACTGCTGCTTTCCTCAACCGAGGAACCAAGAACAAAAGGTTCTAATAATGTTCTCTGTATGACACGTTACAAAGAGAACAGAACAATATAGCCTATCAAATATATATGATATAGCCACAATGTTTTGTAGATACACAATTTTAGATATAATGTGACTATAATGTTATCTAAAGAACTTTTTTAAATACCTGCCATTGAGCAAGTACATGACAAATCAGTGTTTAACACCCTGATTCCTGAAGTTTATTGCAATACTTTAGAATTTGATCTTATAATAGTTTATTGTGTTACTAATTAATGGGTAAAAGACACAATGTTTTTTGTGACCATCCCATTTTATTTGTTTTTTCATTCTCACCTCAGGCAAGTAGATGGTAATATCTAACTTTCTTATTTGGCAGGTTTCCATTAATTGTACTTTCTACACGTCAATCTCCTACCACACAGGTAGCAGCATGTAAAGTATGTATGTTCTCGATGGAGATGTGAGAACATGTCAGTTTATTCATTGACAATTATCCCCAAGCGCTTGTTCAAACAGGCTGAAGGAAGTCCACCCTTTAGTTAGCCTGACGCCTGTGGCACAGGATATGTAGACTAATAGCTAAGCTTCAGAATTATGAAGCTTCAGAGTTATTGCTTTTAAATTAGTTGGGGTATTGTGTGAATGTTCTTTGACAACCTCTGTGTTCTTATGAGGTTATTTTGAGCCTCGGGTACTGCCCTAGTAGCGTGTGTGTATACATCAGTGAATAAATTGAAATAATTGTGTTAATAATTGTAAATTAAGTCTAATAATTACATCAATCTTATCTTTCAGGATAATTATGTGTGCATGGGAAGTTCCAATGAGAAAATTGTGCCGAGACAGACCTTCCCATTTAGTTCAGCATCTGCATATTACTGGACTGACCTGACTCAAAAAACTAAACATGTCTAATAATCTAAAGTCTATAGGTTTGATGCACACAGAGTGTGACACGGCATTTAGTCACTGCCACAGAAAAAAAATGGGTTATAAACAACCCTATAGAATACTGCCTTTATCCTTCCTTGTTGTACAATTAAAAACCCATTAAATGCCATAAATTAAATAACCAGATATTCCCAAACCATCTCAACTAGGCCTTATTGTCTACTGATACACACTTTTAATACAATACACTTTTAAAACACAGATTCCTAAAAGTGTGTATTGTCAGGTTGTTAGTTTTCATTTGAGAAACCTTACACAATACACCTTCTACAGATTATAAAGAGTATTTTAAACAAAATATTCTTTAAACAACTTTGACTGAAAGGTTCTTTGGGTAACAAAAAATAGCCTCTTTGGTAGCTTTGCATAGAATGCTTGTACAAGTCCTTATTTTTAAGACTGTAAGATGCTTCATTGCAACAGCTGTGGAAAATAAATCATTCGGTCCAGTAGGGAAACCATAGAAAGCAGTGACAGAGACTGGATGTTTCCTCAACCCTGGCTTACTGTGTGTTTTCTAAGAACTTTTATTACTGCATGATATTGCAAACATTACTGGAACTCTTGTGTATCATTTTGGTAGCTGGTGCTCATCCAGTAAAACACAGTAAACAAGTTAGCCTAAACAGACTGGAAGTGGAGCTGTTGGCAGCAGTTGAGACTTCCTCTAAAGTTTGTTTGTTTGTTTCTAGTAGAGAACTCTTCGAGTCTAGTTCAAGGCTCTGTAACATGCTTGAGATTTGAACAAAACCAGGTAAATGGTTTCATAAAAATATAGGGCGGTCCCTGTACATATGGAGGAAGGTTGTTGGGGTGTTGAAGCTGTTGTACTGATGTCAGCTGCTGCATCGTGTTCATCATTGCACCTCCTCCAGACATTTGCTGGTACTGATGGGTGCCTTGTGTCTTTATATAGCAGTTTTGTTAATCCCTGTGAAGCAATAAACACAATACAAGCAAGTGTTATGTTAATGTTCGTTATGCCTATGAAAACAGGAATTAAGGTCTTTCCCCTGCAAATTTCCTAATTAATTTCCTGAAAGTACTATTAAAAACGTCTTTAACCACAAACCGGCTAAAAGAATTGAGAACGGGAGAAATGGCGCCCCCTTCTGTATTTGAGAATTAATTTATAGAATTGAGTTTTTTTTTATCTTGTGCAGTATAGGGCCATGTGAAGTTTAAGTAAATAGTGAGTGGCAAAGCGTTTGACCTGGATTTCAGAGTTTATTATTGTTTACCTATAGCAATAATTACTTTTTTATTGTTTACCAAACGTTTACTAAAAGAAATACAGAGGGACTTATGCACTTTTCACTAATATAAACATGTACTGTGAGAAATACAGGTCCTTCTCAGAAAATTAGCATATTGTGATAAAGTTCATTATTTTCTGTAATGTACTGATAAACAWTAGACTTTCATATATTTTAGATTCATTACACACAACTGAAGTAGTTCAAGCCTTTTTATTGTTTTAATATTGATGATTTTGGCATACAGCTCATGAAAACCCAAAATTCCTGTCTCAAAAAATTAGCATATTTCATCCGACCAATAAAAGAAAAACGTTTTTAATACCAAAAAACTCAACCTTCAAATAATTATGTTCAGTTATGCACTCAATACTTGGTCGGGAATCCTTTTGCAGAAATGACTGCTTCAATGCGGCGTGGCATGGAGGC